>QRDG01002171.1:774755-903859 GCA_012064385.1 Puccinellia tenuiflora | reverse complement strand
AAGACAGTTTGCCCTACGCGGAATTCTCCTACAATAACAGCTACCAAGGCAGCCTGAAGATGTCACCCTTTGAAGCCCTGTATGGGAGGAAATGTCGAACCCACTCAACTGGTCTGAAGTTGGGGACCGCAAGATCTTTGGGCCCGATGTTCTGCTGGAAGCCGAGAAGCAAGTCCATCTGATACAAGACCGACTCAAGGCTGCTCAGTCCCGCCAGAAGAGTTATTACGACCGACGACACCGTCAGATTCACTTCGAGGTAAACGACTACGTTTATCTTCGGGTAACGCCCCTCAAGGGCCTGAAAAGGTTCCACATGAAAGGAAAGCTGGCCCCAAGATTTATTGGACCTTTCAAGGTTTTGGCAAGGATGGGATCCGTAGCCTACCAACTGGAGCTACCCGAGGAATTGATTGGAGTGCACGACGTTTTCCACGTGTCCCAGCTAAGGAAGTGCGTATCACCTCCAACCAAACAGGCAGACTTTAAGGAATTGGAGTTGAGCAGCGAACTAACCTACGAGGAACACCCCGTCAGAATCTTGGATGAGTCAGAACGCCGCACCCGCAGCAAGGTCACCAGGTTCTACAAGGTACAGTGGGACAGACACACAGAGGAAGAAGCAACCTGGGAACGTGAAGATTTGCTGAGGACCGAGTATCCGTATCTTTTCAGCGAGCAACAGGAATCTCGAGGACGAGATTCATCTTAAGGGGGGAAGGTCTGTAACACCCTGGATTTTTGGCCTTTTTAAAAAATTTCCAAAATGCCTTATTCTGTTTATTTGAAATGCGTTTGGTTTTAAACCGCAAGAAAATCATTTAAGCCTTAAAACTTTTCCAGTCTGCTAAATCAAGTGGGATCTTGTGCCTTCTAATTTCCTCCCACTTGGTACTTGAGGTTTTCACCTTTAACTTTGGTCAACTATTGATTTAGGAAGAATTCTTTCCTCTTTTAAAATACACTTTTATTTGACCTTCCAAAGGAACCCCTATATCTGTGACTCCAAAAATTCTACAAAAAGTAGGGAATGATCCCTAGGCTATATGCAACCCAATTATGGAAAAATATTTGACACCTTGTTAAGAAAATGTTTGACCTTTTCTCTATGCAAGTTTCTGCCTAAAACTTAAAGATTTTCAAAAACCAGTCAAATGAATTTTGTGAAGGGAGGAGAGTACCTAGACACAAGCACAAGGCAGACCTACACCTCTGGGAAAAATCTTAGCCAAAACAAAAATGTTTTGCTTGCCCAAACTGCACATTCCTTTTTTGACCAGTACGGTTTTTCAAAACTTTTGGTCGGACCGACTTTCGAATTTGCAAAAAGTTTGATCGGCAAAGTTGTAGATCTTGAAATTTGGCGCAGAGTGACGCGAACCACTTCCCATTTGGATCCCGGAGCTGAGAGATCGGTGTCGATGCCGACATTGGCATGGTCTGGACCATGCCAGGAACGGCATGGACGTGGCCACGGAGCGCCGCCCGTTTCTGGTCACCAGAGGAGGGATTCCCCGCACGCACCAGCACGCCCCCAGCACCCCTCCTTCACCTCCCCACCTTCCAGCACCCACGCGTCGCCGGGGGAAGCACCGGACGGCGGCCGAGCAGACGCGCCAGGCGCTAGCTGACGCACCGACCACGCCCTGTGCCGTCGGGGCCCTCCCATCAGCGCCTCCTCCGCCGCACGGACCGGTCCGACGCCGGGGATTAACCGTCATGCACCTCCTGTGCCACCGCTCCCTCAACCCCCCACCGCCGTCGCCACCACACGAGGCTGACACCTCGCCGCGGCATTAACCACGGCCACCGCACGAACGACCTATAAGAAGCCACCCTCCTCGACCCCGGAGCACTGCACCACCACTCCCACTCCCTCTAGAGCCCTCTGCCACCGCCTCGAGTCCGGAGGAGCCACACCTCGCCGGAATCGTACCCACCCAAGCCGTACTGACCCCAGCTCGATTCGCGCACCCCATCCTCCCCCTGGTCGATTCCCTCCCCCCCTAAGGCCCCCCAGGGCGCCGCGGCGGCGATGCCGTGCTCGCCGGGGTGAACAGAGGCCAGAATCGCCGTGTCCGTCGCCGACCCGAAGCCACCTCCGCCGAGGAAGAAGCCCTGGTGCCGTCCGAGGTCGCCGTGATCCGCGAGTGCATGGACGTGCTGCGCAACCCCTCCCTGAGCAGCTCTGCTTCCTCTCCTTCCCCTTCCCCGTGCCCTAGCCGCAGGGAGATGCCGCCGGTGAGTCGCCGGAGCCTCGCCGTCCCCTCCCCTCTGTTTCCCGCGGTTTTAAAAGGAAGAAAACGGTTCGGTTGGTCACTGACCAGTGGGACCCTCTGTCAGAGTTTTAAACATTTTCTGAACCGTTTTCCTGTTTGATTTTTCTGTTTATTTTTCTATTGGAAATAGGCAGATTTTGGTTGAACTTTGGAAGTCTATATCTCCCTCAAAAATAGTCAGAAAAATATGAAACCAATTTTGTTGGCCTTGTTTGAATTTTCTCTTTCAAATGGAACCATAAAAGATTTACTTGGGATTTATTTTTGGCATTTATTTAAATACCCTAGGAGTGATTTTGATGCATGCTTGTCTCGTTTTGGATAGATTCAAACCTTTCCGACGGAGTAGGAGTTGCTCCCGAACCCGAAGGCAAGCCATCAACTCAATCTCAAACTCGGTCGAACCCTAGAATATAGATCTGTTGCTTTAGTGGATTAATGTTGCACCTCACATGCCATGTTGCATTTTGAATTGTTGTATTACTTTATAATCGCTTATATGTGCCTCACTCCCGTCCCCTAGACAATGGCCGGAGGAACCGCCTCAGTCGAAGGAATGGGGGAAAATATTACAACTGTGCGTCTCGCGCTTGCGAGGCTTTGTTTGGTTTTTCCTCTTCGCCGAGGTGAGGAACCGACGAATGTCGTCTTATGATCCTCGGAGTTGGGGGCATTTGCCAAAAGAGTTATTTGCCTTGTCCCTCCGTCAAATATGGCATAGACCACCCGGACTACGACGCTTGGGAGCTGACTTTCCATTTGGTTCTTTTGCCGAGATTGCTGACACCACGTTGAGATAACCCTCGAGTGGAATGGATGCTCTCTCCTTCTTATGAGTGCTTTTCGGTTCATTCTTTTACGGTGACACCGGCCGGGTTGCCCGCCACCGTCATCCGTTTGAAATATTATGCTATTATTCTGTCAACACTAACCCCGAGTGACACCAGCCGGGTTGCCCGCCACAGTCACCCGGGTATTATTATTGTGACGTTGTTATCTAAGCTTACAAGTATTAGGTTATTCTGTGCTATTGTTGTTTTGTGCTTATGCTTGTGTTGCTTGAAATATGTTGGAAACTGAAATAAGAATTTGACTAAAGAAGATAACCACCTCCCTCGACTAGATTGAGTCACAAGGTGCCACTCACCAAACACACCAGCACACCATGCGTCGTTCACGTGGGCGAACCATGGCCGAGTATTCCATCTAGCCTCCTTTGACGCCACCCTTTTGGCAAGTCTAGTCGGTTACCTTTGTGGTCGGGGCTAGTCTTGCGAAGGTTCCGGAGCTAGGCGTCGCTCATTCGTTGGGGACGTGCCGGATTCACTTCGTCATAAGACGTGGTCCCAGGGACGTGTCGGTGGCTACACAGGGAGTGTCCGGGTGGATTAAACGGTGATGGAAGTGTGGGTTTGTGCCGTCGCCATGATGGGTTCTAGTACTTCGGTACCGGTGGTACAAACCTAGACTTCAGCGTATGGTTAAATGTTGCAACCTCTCGAGAGTGTAAATCTAGAATCTAGCCTTGTCCCTAGGTTATGGGACGATGTTTGGGTCGGGTCACACTAAGAGTCAGTCCAGTCGAACATGGAGAAATTGTTAAGATGAGACTAGCAAACATGTGACAACGGAAAGAGTAAGCCAGAGTTGGCTAGAGGCTTGGAAGCCTAGTTGTGGTATGAGTTGTCAAGTGGGAAGTGAAATCTCACTTGGTATCATGAAACACCCCTTCAAAGGTAAGTAGGTAAGTTATGTCCAACCGTTAAGCATGGACTCCCCCTTGTAACCCACCTCATGCCATGCTACTTTCCGAACTTATGCCATGCCATATAGATAGACCTTGCTTGGTTTTGGGCTAATGACTTGCGAGTACTTCAAGTACTTACCTGGCTTCTCATGTGGCCAGACTCCATTGCTCCCGACGCCGAGTACCCGCTGTACGAGAACTAGGAACCCGTATCCCAGGCAGGACCCCGTGGAATAAGGCCGCTATCGCCACGCTACTATCTACATTTCCGCTATGACTTCCGCTAGAGGCTCGATGTTGGATAAATAATGTACATACTGTTGTGGGCACATGTTGCGCGAGCGCTGCAGCCTCACCCCCGTGTTGTAACCTTATGTATGTCCGAACTCGGAGCCCTATGTTGTATTTGGTTATGTCTTTGCTTATCAAGTTGTCATATATCCAGTGTTTCTGGGACTGGTATATGCGGTGACTCGATCATCTGGATCGGGGTGCCACAAAATATGACCAGCGAGCAAATGATTATGAAAAGCTATGAAAACGGTTGTAAGCAATGTAGGAAAATAGGACCGGGATCCACAGTTCACTAGAGGTGTCTCTCCAAAAGATATACATGATGGGTAAACAAATTGCAGCATGGCAATTGACAGAATTATAGGTGCACAACAAGGCTATCATAAAATAATATAGTTCACCGCTTCATCTAATATGGGCATTACGTCAAAATACATAGACTGTCATCCAACTGCATCTATGACTAATAATCCACTTTGGGATCGCTATTCAGCATGTCACCCAAAAGTATTAAGTTGCAAGCAACAGATCATCGCAATAAGCAAAGTGCATAATGTAAGCAATGTAGATAACATGAAGAAATCACACACCGCTGTTTTCTCCCTAGTGGAAACAACACATCTCCAGCCTTAACCATTCCTGTCACCGAACTCAGACAAAGAGAGGCATGGACCCACTATCTAGCATAAATACTCCCTCATACAACACTAACAATTACTCGGCCAAAGCAACCACTAGCATCGGAGAGCATGCAAGATCATAGATGAAACACATAACTGAACAAAAGTAATGATTGTCACAATTCATCGGATCCATGCAAACACAATCATGTAGCAGTTACAAATAGATAATCTTGATCATGATAGGCAGCTCACAAGATCTAAACAATAAAGTACAAGGAGGAGAGACAACCATCTAGCTACTACTATGGACCTGTAGTCCCGTGGTGGACTACTCACGCATCACTCCGGAGGCAGGCATGGTGGTGTAGATGCCTCCAGCGTCGATTCCCCTCTCCGGCAGGGTGCCGGGAAGAGCTTCTGAACCCTCCCAAATTAGGGTTTGAGATGGCGGCGGACTCGGATGTATTCTGGAGATTATGATTGCGCCTCCTCTGTTTTTAGGTCAGAGGAGAATTTATAGGCGAAGGGGCGACGCGAGGCGATGGATAGGGGCCCCAGGTGGGCCCCATGCGTGGCCAAGGGAGAGCCGCGGCCAGGTGGCGTCTGGAGCCCCTGTGCCTCCCCTCCCGCTGTCCTTTGGGTTCCGTCTTCGTTTCATATTGGAAATAATTCCCGTAAATTATGAGAGCAATCCGAGAAACTTCCCAGAACAACTTTTCTGAAACAAAAAGACAGCAGAAGACAGGAACTGGCACTGGGCATCTTGTTAATAGGTTAGTTCCATAAATCATGCCAAAATGATATAAAAGCATTGTAAAAACATGTGGCACTGATATATAATCAAGCATGGAACATAAAAAATTATAGATACGTCGGAGATGTATCAGATATCAATGCATGTCTGTTGAGGGCTATCTTACATTCTTATTTACACTATTTGAAATGTGTTTGCTTTCTTTGTAGTTCATGTTGTATAAACTAGGTCACAAGTAAGAATGATGTTTTATCAGTATAATCTGTGAAGAAGTGTTTGTGTTTCACATTATGAACCGGACTAGTGTAGTCTTCTGATGCTCAAGCTATTTTAAAAGTGTCAGGCGCGTTCGTAAGATTTGATGAATTGTATTCCTTTTTTTTTGTCTGATTTCCTCGTTGTTTTTTCAAATGTATCACCTATTCACCTCCAGGCAGCAAAATAAGTAACCGAGTAGAGTCTTGACGAATTGAAGTGAGCTTAACCTGCTTATATATTCCGTACTCCTTTCATGTTCCTATTTGTATTACCCCTATTATACATGTACCTTTCTCTATTTGCTGGTGCCACTGGTCGGTTCTTGGCTGCTGTTGGTACAATACTCTATTTGTGATGGATGTGCACACCATGATAACATGTAATGATTTCCCCTGATTACTACAACGTTGGATACACCTTTGGAGCACCCTTGATAGTTGTTAACCTCGAATCATAATGTGTGTGTGGTAGGTTACAAACTACAGTAACAACAGGGACCATTAGGTAGATCTATCATATAATTGTTAACCATCCGTCTTGTGCTTGTTTCTCATAACAGAAAGTGTGTATCACAGCCATCGCTTGAGATATCAAAGTTCATAACATCCATCGTATGCTTGTTTGTGAAAAGTGAAAACATCAAGTGGATATTCTTTAATGTGATCTAGACAAGCTATTTTATTATATCTTGATGTAATTATAAGTTCCAAGTAATGCAGTTCCTGATCTGTTAAATTATTTTCTGCTCATGTGCCATGCCATAAACATGCAGATAAATGTGTGCTCCAGATGTCAATGCTACAAAATACCTACAATTTCTTAAATCGGAAATTAGAAACTGAGGCATATGGATCTCTTTATATAAAGCTGCACAACTTTGGAGGTAATGATACATGTGGAGTATACTACCCTTTGTTGTTCTAAGACGCCATGTTTTTTCTACAATGAGCATGCCCTCATATTAAGGTTAGTTATAAATTGTGTCGCTAAAGATTGTACTTACTATGCTTATCCTCATATGCAGCAATACTGAATAGCCTATGTGATCTCTCTTCTAGCAGAAAGTTTGACTTGACAAGGTTTTATTCCCTTGGGTATACTCAGATATTTGTTATAATATACATCAGATAATTTTCTATATACAGTTGAGTGCTCCAAACTGATGGTCCCTTCTAAATAGTATACTTGACACTTGATACATTGGTAGTAGATGAGAGAATGTACATAAATGCTGGGATAGGAAGAGAACATGCATCTGTGTTTAGCATCAGGACATCCTAGATATCTATGTTGAGTAATCAGTAGTAGATCAGAGAATGTACATACACGCTGGAATAAGAAGAGAATATGCATCTGTGTTTAGCATCAAGGCAATCTGAATATCTATGTTGAATAAAAATGCACTTGACTTTTGTAAGTTGATTGTTTCCTACACATCTGAGATGCTCTTTTCATGTGTGGATAAGAGCTTAACTACTAGGAGTAGAATGGAGGATGAACTAAGTCACAGGCTAAAGATCAAAATACTCAGATGATCATATTTCGTGTAAGTTAAGACATTATGTGGAAGATATGAGGTCTTGTATGATTTTAGAGTTTGTTTCAGCAGTATGCAGATCATTTTAAGTAATCCTCTCATCATCTTTCACTTGTCAATCTGTCAGGCAAGAACATCGGAGCTCTGGTACATGTGTTGGACGCTTTGCTGGGACTGGATAAAATATTTGTATCATATATAGTAATTTTGGTAGTATGTATAGTTTGCTAGTACTGCTAGAGGCTTGGTGGAACCTATACCACTAGATGTTCTACTCTTTTTGTTTATGTACGTGGCAATAGTTGATACTCTCATGCTATTCAGCATGAACAATTTGTAGAAACATATGTATATGTTGATAATGGTTATTAAATGTAGAATAAAAATATGGATCTTGTCTTTGCCTATTGTTGACTTGTGGTTGCGGCTTTGCTTGCACTTGTGGCTTCATAAGGGATGGGACCGAGAAAACAATTGTGTACATAACTCAGGCAATTTAACTGCCGGCAGAACTCACTTTGGAGGGCTGGTATCTGCCGGGAAAGTTTTGTATTCGGGGCAGTTAACTGCCAGGAACAGTACAAACTGCCGGCAAAAGTATTACTGACATATAGAAGTACCTGCCGTTAGAAAAACATGACTGCCGGCAAAAATCTAGATATAAGGCAGATAAACTGCCGGCAAAGACATTTCCCAGCAGGGTTATAGAGGGCAGGCCAAACTGCCGGGAAAAACTTTTTGCCGGCAGTTAAATTGCCTCTGAGGTGACTTTTTCCGGCAGCAGAGGTACCTTTAGATTTGGCCCATGGTGTAGTGATTTTGCGTCTGCACTTGCAAACATACGGGCAGAACGGCCCGCATCGAGTGGGCCAAAATTGGATCAGACGTTGGTGGTGGCTCCGTCCGATCCGCCGGCTGCCAGCCGTGAGATATCTTTTCCCTACGCACTAGAAAAACAATTTGGAATGTGTACGCGTGACTCCGTGTCCCAGAAGGAGACTCCTCCGCTAAGCCATATATACCGGCCGGCGCGAGTCACACGAAAAATCCATCGAGCAAACAAGCTACTGTAGCTACGTTAAAGAAAGCGCTCCGGTATGGAAGACACAAGAGACATGGCTGCTCTCCTCGAGGAAGCGCGTAGGTGCCGGGAACTCAGCACCGAGATACAGGACACGGCAAAGGCACTCTTCTTCCCGGCGAACAAGTCCCGCCGGCCGGCGCGTCTTCCTCTGGGCACCGACCGCATGATCGCAAGGAAAGGCTCATGAAAGCGCACCTCGACGCGAAAGAGTACGGGGACGCCCACGAGCTGCTCCTGCTGCTGGACACGCGAAAGCACGCCGCCATCTTCGCAGCGCCCGGTGGTTACGACCCATGCCGCCGGCCCGCCGCCGGCAGCCCTTTGGATGATGACCGTGAGGCGGCGGAGAAGCTGACAACCATCAACCGTTTGGAGGTCTACAAGCAGGAGCTAGACCAGAAGTATGGAGCCCTCCCCCTAGACGCATATCCCGAGCGCGCGGAGGTGCTCAGGCTGGAGGCCCGGTACAAGTTCAGGACGGAGATGGCCGACGTACGCCGACAGTTGCAGGAGATCGTTGAGACTGCAGCACAGGAGATTGAGCGTGTAGCTGAGGAACTTGAAGCCGCCGCCGGGCATTTGATTTGATCGCCCATATTACTGCTCCTTTGGCAGCGGCATTTGAGTCTAAGACAACCAGCATGTTTTTCACTGAGTTCAAAAGCTACCTTAAACTGCTCCAAGTTTTTACCACTGTGATTTTGCAACACGGTATTGACGTCGGTATCAATAAACTTTTTCTCATGTCTGCTCCTGCTCTCCTGGTCCCCTTTAGGATCAGAATTTGTTACCATGGCAGAATCAAAGCTCAACTTAGAATGAGAGTTCCATAGCATTTTCCACATCCTTGACAGTGTACTCATCCGTGCAGCATCTTTTAATGTTAGTTGTGCTATTATTATTTGTAGAATATCCTGTAAGAATAAATCAACTACTGTATATAAGCTAAGAAATCACAATTATCCATCTAGTCACGCTGAAATTGTGCTTTGATGTGAGCCCGGAATTATCTATGTGTAAAATCTTCACCGAATTCAAAAGGCACATTGTTACTGTTATTAGTATCTAAATAATATATCACTGAAGTCAACAAACTACAACAGATTGCATGGTAGTACAAAGTAAAAATACAAGAATCTGATGCATATTTCTAGTTTTATACACACACATATATACCTCAGGCTTCGGAGAACTTCTGCAAAGTGACCTCTTTCGGTTAGACACCCTGAGGAGAATTCATGAACTATTAAATTGCATATTTTCTCTCTATGATTGTCATGGTGGTGCACGGACAGATGCCATGGGTAGGCTTAACTTGGGGCCGATGGACGCTGGAGGCACCGAGGAGGGTTAGCGCGTGTAGAGACGCACACAGAAATACACACACACACGGTTTTACCTAGGTTCAGGGCTCTCGTGAGGAGATAAAACCCCTACTCCTGCTTGTTTGATCTATATATGTGGATTTACAGCCGGGCTACACAACGCTCCTTGAGCTGTGCAAGTAATGCTATGAACTAAGGGAAAGGTGGATCACTTGGGCCTTCTACCGAGTCTTGGGGAGGCTCCCTGGCTCCTTGTTGGCTCTGGTGGAAAATGTCTAGAGTGTATGCGCGTGAGGCTAAGGGTCGTCCAAGCGTCCCCGTAAGAGGAGCCCCTGGTGCTCCTTATAAAGGGAAGCCCAGGGCACAAGTAGGGCTGACGTAGGTGCTGGCGCAGCCCGCACTGTGGCCACGTCCGGTCCTCTGACTGCTTCGGTCATCCCTGCGTAGCATGTCCCATCTATCACCTCCTGTGCACTGCTTCCCCGTACCGCTTCGGTCAGCAGCATGGAGACCTGACTCCCCATACTGTGGCCTCCGAGTCAAGGGTTAGGCAGCGCGTCATGTCCTGCCAGAGACAGGACGCCTGCCCCGTGATTGTAGGGACAAGACGTGAGCCTTGACCGTCCACCGGGATAGAGCTCCCTTTCTCCCGATCCGGCATAGGCACACCAGATACTCCATAATTCGGTTTCTCCTTCCCTGCACATAAGAAGAACAAAGAAGGCTCCGACTTATACTTTGCATGATCCGACATTCGTGTATGTCGGTCAGCTCTGACCCGGTCGACTCCGGGTATGTCTGTATGGTATGTCGGTTATCATTGACCCGGTCAACTCCGGGTCCACACATATCTCGTCATCTTGACCCTATCGGGGGGTTGCCCCCCGACATTAGTCCCCGAAGCTGGCGCGGTCCTGCAGCCTCGGATGAAGGGCCACGGCAGGTTTACCCGAAAACCAGCATCCTTAACTGATCACCGACATAGCATATGTCGGCGAAACCTAGATCTCGGAAAGCAAATTGCATCCAACCATGATATCCGACTTTATGTCGGTTCGTTCCGATATACGTATTAATTCCTCGGCTTTATCCAAGTTATCGGTTCTCCGACGTGGCAGAGTATCTCTGCCTGACGCCTCGGTTCTTGTGCACGGATGGACGTGCCACTGGCATGCGTGCGACCTGCGTCACGCCGGTCACCTTGAACACTGTGCCCACGCAAGCACTCAAGTGCACGCTTGACTGCACCGCTTGCGCGTCGCCTCGGGTCCTGCCCGATCAGGTGCGCCGCAGCGAGCCGTTGGCTCCCTGTGGCCCATCGTGGGGCAGATCGTGCGGCAGTTACGCAACTGCAAGAATCGTGGCAGAGATCGTGGGGTGGTTATTCCCCGTCCGTTACGGGGATCGTGCGCAGAAGATCACGCGCCCACGATCTCCTCCGGCCGTTAATAAATAGGTGGGAGGGGCTGCTGTTTCCCCCCTCCGCATTCACTTCTCCTCTTGCTCTCTTTCTTCCTCCTGCACCCCAGCGCGCAGAGCACCGCACCGCCGCACAGCGCCGCCGCCGTACGCACAACGCACACCGACGCCGCCGACGCGCAGCGCGCAGGTCTTCGCCGCCGTACGCCGCAGCGCCGCGGTAAGTTCTCTTTCTTCTTCCCTTCTTCTCCTCTTCCGCATTTCGCATTTAGATTAGTTGCCTGCCTGTTCTTCCTTGTTCCTCCTCTTTTTCACCACGGCGCCGCATCGCGCGCCGTCGGTGACCTTGCCGCCGCAGTCACGGTTCGCCGCCGGCCATTTTCTCGCCGCATTGCTTTTCCTCTCTACCGCCTGATTTCTTGCTCACCGCCGGTGAACCCCCTTTGCAGATCTCTGCATTTATTCCCGATATGTCGGACAACTCCGCCCTCGAGGTGGTCGAGGTGGTAGAAGAGGGAGCCGTGGAGGGATCCACTCGGGCAGCCTGGGAAGGCTCCGACGTTTCCCGCTCCGAAATTGATTGGATGATCCGGACTCGGCGGATCCCGGCCGGAGTGGAGTGTCGGCTACCGGGTCCAGAGACTGCGCCGATCTCCGAGAAGGAGAATACGTAGTCTTCATAGCCCATTTCGAGCGAGGATTCGGTCTCCCAACCAGCGCCTTCTTTTGCACCTTCCTCAACAAATTCGCCCTCCAACCTCATCATCTTCCGGCTAATGCCATCACCACTCTATCTGCATTTGTCTCTTTCACCGAGGGTTACCTCGGCCTTTGGCCCACCCTCAACGCGTGGTCCAAGTACTTCCACTTTCGGAAGCAGGTTATTCCGAATCCTGCTGACCCGGACACGCCCAAGGAGATGACTCAGTGTGGGGCTGCTACAGTCACACCCCGGCGTGGTTCCATGTTTCCCCGGATCTTCGGTATGGAGTCATGCCGGAAATGGCAGCGCTCCTTCTACGTGAAGAACACGACCGAGGTTGACATGATCAACCTGCCAACATTCCCCATGGGTCCCCCTACCGCACAACTCAATTGGACGTATAACCCGAGGGACAAGGTGGAGGAAGTCAACCACATCCACCAAATCGTCGAGCAGCTCAAGGGCGAAGGGATGTCGGCTGATGACCTGCTCGCAACATTCATCAGCCGTTGGGTCTTGCCCCTCCAGCGCCGAGTCCACAAAATTTGCCATATGAGTGGCCCGCTTTATCCGACCCGGATAAGCACCGTCGAGCTGGACAATGCCCAGATCCGGAGGCGCATCAAGGCCATAGCCCGGACGAAGATGACGGAGGAGTGGGAATGGGGCAAGGAACCCCACAGCCGGAACAATCTTCCACCCAAAGTAAGTAAGCCCAACCGACATGAGCTTTTTCGCCGACATAAACTCTTATGTTGGTGCATTTCCGTTCTTTGTATTAATCATTTCCCGTATCCGCTATGCAGAGATTCGGATGGCAGTCGAAGGAGGACGGACCGGACCCCTCCGCCAACTGGGGTAAGGACCGGGTCGAAGCTGACTCGGAAGATCCGGACGATGAGGATAACGTGCCAATTCCCGACGTCGGCACAGTTCCAGCCACGGGTAAGACTCGTGCTTCCTCCCTCCGAGATTGGTCTGAGGATGAAGATGACGACTGTCAGATTCTAGAGGTATATGATCCTCGCCCGGTTGCGTTCTCATATCCGGTGTCCTCGCCCCCAGCTGACTCGGACGACCAGGTGCTCGAGGTGGCACCCCTCGCCGTGGGACCCAAAGGCCCGGTTCGGAAGCGCCCCGCTGGCGCATCAACTGATGTCGGACCCTCCGGCACCTCAGAACCTCTGCAAAAGAAGGCGAGGAAGAAGACAATAGTGAAGTGTCATGATCGTCCCGTTTCCAAGGGGTAAGATTCCCTTTTGCCGACATAAACCTTATACTCTTGATTACACTTGTTTTTCCTGTTTTTCTCCTTCTGACCTTACACTTTGTTGTTTTGCCTTGCAGCATGGCTCCTCTGGAGGTCCCCACGACCGGGTCAACCGAGGGGTCCCTCTAAGGACACCGACGCCGCCTCGGCCCGACGACACCCGGGTGCCAAGTCCGCCAAGGACGAGTCCTGCTGCAGATACCTCGGCTCCGAGATCCGGTGTCGGGAATGCGGATTCGGTCGCGACCGAGACTCCGGCGACCAACCGGGATGAGAATCTCGGGGCCAGCTCTTCGGCCCTCGAGATAGAGACAACCAGGGTCCCGGAGGACTCGGAACAGCCGAATCAACAACAGCAGCAGACTCAGCAGCAACAACAAAAGCAGCAGCAAAAGCAACAACCACCATCGCAGCAGCAGAAGCAACAACCACCAGCGCAACAACAGCAGCAAAAGCAGTAGCAACAACGACCAACGCAACAGCAGCAACAACGGCCATCGCCGGCAAAGTCGACGCCGCCGGTGAAGCCACAACCGCCACCCACACAGCCGCAGCCATAGCAGCAGACATCGAAAGCTCCGATTCCTGCAACCGGGAAGACAACCGAGAAAGGTCCAGCGAAAACTGTGCCGGCCAACCCGGATAGGCAGTTGGTTGTGCCACCGAGCCAAGGTGCACCTGCAGCGACATCATCCAGTATCCAGACCATCAGTTGGGGGTTTGCCCCACTGCGAACCCTCAGCGGGAAAAGCTTAGGCTCACTTGAGCATTATAACATGGACTGGAACGCTGCGGACCTGAGCGAAGTGAGCTCGCAGTCGCCAGCGGGTCAGATCTCGGAGCATCCGACGGGACCTAGCTTGGTTGCCCAAAAGCTGCGTGCGGCCAAAATTACCCTTCTTGCGGCCGACCAAGCAGCAGCGGTACGTTCTGCCGAATAAAGATAACTCGGTTCACTTCTTTTAAAAAAGATATCACTTATCCCCAGTCCCCGAGATTCGGGTCGAGTAATTGAGACTCGGTTGAGTAAGGATTACTCGTCTTGAATCTTCACCAATAAGAGTAACGCCTCTTCTTTTCAGGTTTGCATGACCAAACGCACTCAGGTGCACCGCAGGCTCCTGCTGGAGCACAAAAAGCTCTCTGACAAATACAAGCTGCTGCGAGCTAAGCTGAACATGATTGCCGACTCAGAGTCCAAGGCTGAAGGGCTAGAGAAATGGTGTCGTCGTGGTGAACAACAGATGCCTAGGGGTAGGCTTAAGTTGTGGGGCCGATGGACGCTAGAGGATTCGGGGAGGGATTGTGTGAAGGAAAACACGCGAACACACACACGAACACACACGATTTACCCAGGTTCGGGGCCCTCGTGAGGAGGTAAAACCCCTACTCCTGCTTGTCTGATCTATATTTGTGTATCAATCGGTGTTACAGAAGCGCTCCTTGAGCTGGGTAGCTAAGCAGCACCAAGCTCCTGCGGAGAAGAGAGCTAGCGGAGAGCGCTGGGGGAAAATGAATCAAGAGGGCTGCTGCCCCCGTTCGCCTCTTCGTCTCCTCCCCCTGGTACTCTTTAAATAGAGAGTCCAGGGGACAAGCAGGGGACAAGGAGACAAACGTCACTGTTCTAGATACACTATTGACGATATGACTACTGGGGTCTTGTCCGTCCTGTTCACGCGTCATGGAGTATACTGCAGCCACGTTGCCTGCGTCCTTGATCTTCGCTAGCTTGTCTCTTGCTCTTATCCTCAAGAAGTGGCAGCAGATATTTGTATATGCCGGCAAGAGCCGTCCAGACAGCCTGGATACCGGCGTGACCTCGTAGCGAAATGACGATGCCGATCCGGAGCTGACTCGGTTGGAGGAGCTAGCGATCGCTGCCGGCATGGGGATCACCCGGCGGGAGAGCCAATGATCGATCGGTAGCTAGCGTCCCAGTGTCGATTCGGCAGGGAGCAAACGATCGATGCAGGCCACTCGGCAGGGATCGATCGGTCGATACTGGGCTCCAGATCCCGGCCCACCCGAGTCACAGGAAGATGGCCCTCCCGAGTTACAGGATCCGGCCTGCCCGGGATATAAAGAAACCGGCCCACCTTGGCGTAGGGACTCGGCCTGCCCGGGTGAATGAGACTCGGCCCAGCCGAGTAACGTGTATGTCGGAGAAGCCCACCCGGGAGCTGGCTATCCGGCCCAGCCGGGTCACAGGGACTAGCCCATCCGGGATTTGGAAGACTCGGCCCAGCTCGGAGGCGGGAACACGGCCCAACCGGGGTAGAGGTGATTCGGCCGGGGCTCTGGAGATCCGGCCCAGCCTGCTGCGGGACTCGGCCTGCCCAGGGGAGACTCGGCCTGGGCTGCTCCAGAATCGGCCCAGGAGCCTTTCCTTTGGTTTTTCTTTTATCCCCACCTATTTAATTCTTGTTTCTCTGTTTTAACAGCACAACCGACTCACGATTTTGGGGTACCGGGGATTACATCCCCGACAGTAGTCCCCGAGGCTGCGGGGGGCTCGTAGAGTCGCGCGCAGACTTACAAAAATAAACATCCAACACCAAAATCTCCATGAAAGAATCATCTTGCCAGCATGGGCACCATTATAAGTCGGTTGTCTAGCCATACCCTCCAGGCCAAACGTGACATCCGGTTGACCGAGCTCACCCGAATCAACAACGAGATGGACAGTTTGTACTGGAAATGAATCGCATGTAAGGGCATGTTTATTATGTCGGGTGTCAACAGCCTTTAGCTGAATTGACATAGTGCCGGCATGGGCACATTTTATACATCGGTTTTTAGCCTTCTTGGGCGTATACCGAAATCATATGTCGGCAGCAAGAGCTGGACCGACATATAGCCTGCGTGGGCACTTTATACCGGTTTCCTGGACGCGGGGTCCACCAGGTTTTTGCTGGCATCACAGCCAGGTTTTTGCTGGCATCACATGACGAACCGAGATAAGCGGTGATCCAACGTGCTTGTCGATACCATGATACTTGGTGATATGGATGGGTGATGCCGTGATTTTTGGCTAGCCGACATGAATGACGATTCGGAGATATGGCTTGATGCCGAGATATCTGACAAGCCGACATAAACGGCGATTCGGTGATATAGCTTGATGCCGAGATATTTAGGCGAACCGATATAGACAGCGATTTGAGATATGAGGTGATATCGAGATATAACTGCCAACCGAAATAAACGGCGATCTGGAGAATACCGATAATGTTATGACATATTTTGGGTAATCCGAGACAACCGATAAAACCGTAATCTTGGTGATGAATATTCTTTTGGTAAAACCGACATTACCCTTCAATGTTAGCTCCAGCACATATAAAATGGATATTTTAATCAGAGCAACTACTCTATTCAACAGATATATTTAAGTCTAGCAGCGTAATTTTATAAATGAAAATGCAGACTCGGTTTCAACCGAGTCCCCGAGTCACTTTTCCTTATCTAGGAGGTAAAACAAAACCAGACGGGCAGTCCAGTCCCCGGGTCAAGACACCTTGGTCCCGGGGAAACAGCTAGGCAAAGCAGAGAAGAGGGGAGAGTCCCCGAGCACTATTTCAGACTATCTAAAAAAGTAATGCAGACATATAAACGATACTTACAAGGCAAAGTTGTTGGAGAAGTCGGGGAAGACGTTGCTGCTGATATAAGTACTAATATGTCGGCCCGGACCACCTGTATGTCGGATTTGACATCATATGTCGGATTCCCAGTGCTTAACTCGGATTTCCAAGATTTAACTCGGATTTCCAAGACTTAACTCGGATTTTCCAGGACTTAACTCGGATTTCCAACCTTGACTCAGATTTCCAAGACTTAACTCGGATTTCCAAGACTTAACTCGGATTTCCAAGACTTAACTCGGATTTCCAAGACTTAACTCGGATTTCAAGACTTAACTCGGATTGACACCCTTGACTCGGATTTTCCAAGTCTTGACTCGGATTTGACACCCTTGACTCGGATTCTCCAAGTCTTGACTCGGATTTCCAAGCCTTAACTCGGATTTCCAAGACTTAACTCGGATTTTCCAAGTCTTGACTCGGATTTGACACCCTTGACTCGGATTTTCCAAGTCTTGACTCGGATTTGACACCCTTGACTCGGATTTTCCAAGTCTTGACTCGGATTTGACACCCTTGACTCGGATTTTCCAAGTCTTGACTCGGATTTGACACCCTTGACTCGGATTTTCCAAGTCTTGACTCGGATTTGACACCCTTGACTCGGATTTTCCAAGTCTTGACTCGGATTTGACACCCTTGACTCGGATTTTCCAAGTCTTGACTCGGATTTGACACCCGGGGACGATGTCGAAGTTGAGTCCCCGAGTCACTTTTCTCATCCGGGCCCTGTCGATGATGTCTGTTGGTGAAGGCAGCGCTTGCCTCTGCCCAAAGCAGCAAGCTAGAGCGCGACGGCAGTGTTGATGTAGAGCCGCCGGGCAAGCCAGAGGCACGGCTAGCCGACCGTGCCGCCTCTGGAACTCGTTGACGATGTTGGCGCCTGTGACGATGGACTTGATGAAGCGGCCCGGCGAGCGGAAAGCCCGCAACGCCAGGCGAGGCGCTCGTCGGAGTCGGTGAAGAAGGTCCCGTCCGAAATTAGCCCTGCAAGCGCCGCTACCAGCCCCACGGTGGGCGCCAACTGTCGTCGTGGTGAACAACAGATGCCTAGGGGTAGGCTTAAGTTGTGGGGCCGATTGGACGCTAGAGGATTCGGGGAGGGATTGTGTGAAGGAAAACACGCGAACACACACACGAACACACACGATTTACCCAGGTTCGGGGCCCTCGTGAGGAGGTAAAACCCCTACTCCTGCTTGTCTGATCTATATTTGTGTATCAATCGGTGTTACAGAAGCGCTCCTTGAGCTGGGTAGCTAAGCAGCACCAAGCTCCTGCGGAGAAGAGAGCTAGCGGAGAGCGCTGGGGGAAAATGAATCAAGAGGGCTGCTGCCCCCGTTCGCCTCTTCGTCTCCTCCCCCTGGTACTCTTTAAATAGAGAGTCCAGGGGACAAGCAGGGGACAAGGAGACAAACGTCACTGTTCTAGATACACTATTGACGATATGACTACTGGGGTCTTGTCCGTCCTGTTCACGCGTCATGGAGTATACTGCAGCCACGTTGCCTGCGTCCTTGATCTTCGCTAGCTTGTCTCTTGCTCTTATCCTCAAGAAGTGGCAGCAGATATTTGTATATGCCGGCAAGAGCCGTCCAGACAGCCTGGATACCGGCGTGACCTCGTAGCGAAATGACGATGCCGATCCGGAGCTGACTCGGTTGGAGGAGCTAGCGATCGCTGCCGGCATGGGGATCACCCGGCGGGAGAGCCAATGATCGATCGGTAGCTAGCGTCCCAGTGTCGATTCGGCAGGGAGCAAACGATCGATGCAGGCCACTCGGCAGGGATCGATCGGTCGATACTGGGCTCCAGATCCCGGCCCACCCGAGTCACAGGAAGATGGCCCTCCCGAGTTACAGGATCCGGCCTGCCCGGGATATAAAGAAACCGGCCCACCTTGGCGTAGGGACTCGGCCTGCCCGGGTGAATGAGACTCGGCCCAGCCGAGTAACGTGTATGTCGGAGAAGCCCACCCGGGAGCTGGCTATCCGGCCCAGCCGGGTCACAGGGACTAGCCCATCCGGGATTCGGAAGACTCGGCCCAGCTCGGAGGCGGGAACACGGCCCAACCGGGGTAGAGGTGATTCGGCCGGGGCTCTGGAGATCCGGCCCAGCCTGCTGCGGGACTCGGCCTGCCCAGGGGAGACTCGGCCTGGGCTGCTCTAGAATCGGCCCAGGAGCCTTTCCTTTGGCTTTTCTTTTATCCCCACCTATTTAATTCTTGTTTCTCTGTTTTAACAGCACAACCAACTCACGATTTTGGGGTGCCGGGGATTACATCCCCGACAAATGGATCTCGAACCTCGAGAGTAAGTCATATTATGTGCTTCAACTTGCACTTGCATCAATTTTTGTGCGCTGACTCTGCTATGTCGGCACAGCCGAACAGAAGGAGCGCGAGCTTGCGCATCAGGCCAAGCTCAAGAAAGAGCAGGACGAGGTGTCCCAGCGGACGGCCGAGCTGGAGAAATCTCGAGGCCGCGCTGCCGAGCTGGAGAAGTCCGTCGCCGAGGAAAAACAGCTCCGAGATGAAGAAACTCGGAAACTCAAGGAGTCCCTTGGGGAGTCCGAGTCTCGCATAACCTCGGATGAGGGTGAGCTCCAGGCCCTGAAGGCTAAGATCACTCGGTGGGTGGGGGAATTTGCCTCCATCAACGGCCAGCTAGATAGTAAGTTCCCTTTTTTCTGTTACTACCCGATATTCCATATTCACCTCCATGTGACTTATTTTGTTGTTAGCCCTTTTCGATTCAGAGCACTTCCCCCACTCCAAGGCTGCCGCAGACAACAGCACCAACCAGTTCCGGCAGAGGAAGATCAAAGAGGTCCTATCTCGGCTGAGTGGGACATGGATGACCATCTGGTGGCCTTGAAGTCGCGGATGTCGCCGCTGAGGACTATCAGAGTGGAACTCCTCACCTCTGCGATCTGGGTTTACAACGTTCTCTGGCCCGAGTGCGAGCCCCCAAGTCAGTTGACGAACTGGCCAAGTGCTTGCTGGCCTCCGAGGAACGACTCGACGATTGGCGGTCATCCGCCGCCCGAGTCGGTGCAGACGAGGCGCTGATGTATGTTCTATCCTGGTATGAGGGAATCGACCTCGACATGCTCAATACCCCTGCACGACGGGTCGAAGTGGACCTCTGACCCGGATTTCATCCGGCGTCGCCAAGAGCTGGTGCACTCCCTCATCCAGTACGCTCCGGTGCATAGCTTTGTCCCCGGTCAGCGGGTTCCTCAAGCGGAGGAGATCGAGTATGCCGATGAGGGTGAAGAGGAAAGCGAAGACCGAGTCGACGAGGAGATCGAGGCCGAGTCACCGCCCGAGACTGCCACCGGCATTGCTGCTGAGTCCACGGCCGAGGAAACCGCCAAGGCCGCGGCCGAGGAGATTGCTCGGACCGATATCGCTCCTTCTGCTCCGAGTAGCAAGGATCCCGCTGCCTAGACTTATCAAAAAACTCAATCCGTTAAATCCCCGGGATGCCGGGTGCATATGTAATATAAACCTTTGGCTTTTATTGTTGGCACTTGGTACTTTACTTTGCACATTTTTAGCATGGTTAGCAGTATGCCGGATCATCCTGAACCGAGTCCCCGAGTTCATTTTCTTGTTTACCATACTTTGCAACCTTTGCTCTTGTCTACCATTTTTCGGTATTCGACAGTCGAGTCACAAGATTACCGAGATACGGCATACAGTACTAAAAACCTTGAGACAAAGCTCACAATCATCTAACATGAAAGATAAAGAACTACGCACATGATTAACAAATAACTTATGCCGGATCACGCTTGGGCCAAGTCCCCGAGTTTGATTTCTTGTGTACTAAGTGCCACGATCCCAACTCTTGTCTACCTTTTTCGGTGTTCGATAGTCGAGTCACGAGACAACAAAATTTAGCATACAATACTTGAAACCTTGAGACATGGGCTAGAGCCATCCGACATAACATACTAGGATAACGAAAGGAAATCGAATTGCTCCTGGACCAAGTCCCCGAGTCTGATTTCTTGTTTACTGCATCTTGCAATCTCTGCTCTTGCCTACCATTTTTGGTTTCTTTGGCATTCGGGTCACAAAATCACAAAGACATAGCATACAATACTTACAAACATGGAAATACTATTTTTGGAGCCATCCGACATACATGAAACAGAGATAAACATGTAGATAAACACAGATTTCACAGCAAGGCAGCCCCCGAGTTTCACTTCGGGGTGCCGACATTTCATTTCAGGGTTTCGAGATACATACAGTGAGTCCTTAAGAGTAAAAAGGGCGAAGAAGAGCTACATTCCAAGGTCGCTTGGTCTCCTCTCCGGATCTGTCCATCCTGTTCTTCACCTGTGCCTGAGCATCTATAAGATAATATGCATCATTTCTCAGAGCCTTGCTCACAATAAATGGCCCTTCCCAAGGAGGTGATAACTTGTGCATCCCGGCGGTGCGCTGCACAAGCCTAAGGACTAGGTCCCCTTCTCAAAACTTGCGAGGATTTACTTTCCGCCTATGATAGCGTCGGAGACTGCTGATATATCGTTGATTTGGACAAGGCCAACTCTCGTGCTTCCTCGAGCAAATCGATATCATTTTCCTGGGGCTTCCTTTGCCTACGACTCGGTATATAATGCGACTCTTGGCGAGTCATGCTCTATGTCGGTTGGCAGAACTGCCTCTGCTCCATAGACCAGGAAGAATGGCGTATAGCCAGTGGAGCGATTCGGTGTAGTCCTTAGACTCCACAATACCGCCGGGATCTCATCCAGCCAACACCCCGGAGCGCGTAGCAGTGGCTCAATTAACCGGGGTTTTATGCCGGATAAGACCAGTGCATTTGATCTTTCCACCTGTCCATTGGACTAGCCGGATTCTCTTTTCCTGGCAAAACCGGGCAAAGGCTCCCTCGGCGAAGTTGGTGCCATTATCCGTTATAATGATATGTGGATGGCCATACCTTAGGATAATATCCTTTAGGAATGATACGGCTGTGCGGCCATCGCACTTTCTTATTGGTTTTACCTCAATCCATTTGGTGAACTTGTCCACCATCACCAGGATGTGAGTCATGTTACCTCGGGCTGGCTTGAACGGTCCCACCATATCCAGACACCACACTGCAAATGGCCAGGTGATGGGGATGGTCTTGAGTGCAGAGGTCGGCATATGAATTTTGTGAGCAAACCTTTGGCATCCTTCACACTTCCGGACAATGTCCTCTGCCTGTTGCAAAGCACTGGGCCAGTAAAACCCATACCGGAATGCCTTAGCCACTATAGCTCTGGAAGATGCGTGATGACCGCACTCTCCCTGATGGATATCTCGGAGAATCTTTTCTCCCTCTTCCGATTCGACACAGCGATGAAGCATAGTGGTCACACTTCTCTTGTACAACTCATGATTGATGATGGTGAAGGATTTGGCTCGCCTCTGTATCTGTCTGGCCGAGACCTCATCACTCGGTAGACTTCCGTCCAACATGAATGTCATTATGGGTTGTGCCCATGCCGGTACCGGGCGAGTGCCGAGTACAGGCTCGTCGATTTCCATTGCATCAACTGACATCACCACGCCCGATATAGGCTGGCGACTCCTCGAGTCCTCCCAAGGAGTCCCCGAGTTCCGCCAAGCGGCTTTCCAGTTTTCCAAATTAGTCGTTGAATCTTGCTGAATATATCCGACATCCATGGAAGTCCCCGAGTCCTGCTGCATGCTCCCGACATCCACGTCCATAGGGACGACGTCGGGTTCCGGATTACTCGGGATAAATATCGATTCAGACTCGGGTGAAGGCTTGATTGATGGCTTGCGAAGATGCTGCAGTGACACCCCGGGTGGAATGGCCTACCGGTATGACCCGATCTTGGACAGCATGTCAGCACTTTCATTATCTGTTCGCCGAATATGATTGAACTCGCAACCATCAAAGTATCCGGAGATCTTCTGTACATGGAACCGGTATGCCGCCATGTTGGCATCCAGGGCATCCCAGTTGCCCGATGTTTGCTATAAAATAGTGATGCAAAATGGACGTATCAACTCCCCCCCAAGCTTAGACTTCGCTTGTCCCCAAGCGAATCTGAACTCAGTAAACAGGACCACATGTTTATGGAGTGAAGTGTCGATAAAATAAAATACGGACAAGAAGCATCACAGTTACCAATACACAAATCATTATAGACAGCAATCTCCTCTCATATAACTTAACTTGAAACAAGTAGAGGAAATCACAAATAAAGGTGCACAAAGAAAATCATAAATGGTGATGGCAAACTTTGTCCTTGATCAGAGAACAATTAACAGATTGTACTTATCTTTCGATCAGAGTCTTTATATTAGAGCTTATAATGCAGAAGTTACATGCTCAACTATAACGGTCTCCTCACATTCATTGATAACTTTAGAGTCATATTCATTCAGATAAAAGTCTCTATGCTAAAACAAGGAAGGATAAAAGACATGATTATGCATATCAATATATATATAGATGGGTGAATCACAACAACTCAAATGCTTGCTTGAGATGGAAGGGAATAGGTCTACTGACTCAACATGAAAGTAAAAGATAGGCCCTTCGCAGAGGGAAGCAGGGATAAATCATGTGCTAGAGCTTTTTATTTTTAAATAGAAGTAAAACAGTTTTGAGAGGTGCATGCTTTTGTCAACAATTTCATAGCAAAAAGAATCCATTAGTCCCCTAGTCAAGCAAGGTCTTAGAGTTTGAGAGCGGCTCTTTATGAGGAGCGAGTACGTTCCTCTTATTTCTCCCTTGTTTACCACTGACCAATGTTTGACTGATTACTCAGGTTTGCAATGCGTGGAGGAGATTTGGTGAAGGTTATATTTATATTTTGCAGACTATGCCAGCTCTCGGCAAATTCAAGTGAAGACGTAATCCATCAACACCGGGTGAAAAAAGAAGGGGAAGACCTTGCTCAACATCAGTTATAACGAACCTCTCTACTACTTCCTTATGAGCTTAAAAACAAAGACACAAAGTGGAATGTTTTGAATGTTTTAAGGTAGCACATGAATATTTACTTGGAATGGCAGAAATTACCACATGATAGGTAGGTATGGTGGACACAAATGGCATGGATTTTGGCTTGGGGATTGGGATGCACGAGCGAACCATACGCTCAGTACAGGTCTTTGGCTAGCAAGGCTGGGTAGCAAGCATAAGAGTTGAAGGATGCAAACAAATATACACAATGAAATAGTATATCTACATGCAATTCCCTCTTTTCTACTTAAGCCTCAAAGTTTTGTTACTACTGACCAATGCTAAGTTTGCCAAGACCAAATAGATTTACTTAGAGCTCCCAAAGTGATGCCAATACTAACAACAAGATCATTCATATGACAGAAATTGCAAACTAGAATAAGGTGTGCAGAAAGTAAATGATGAAACTTCTCATTAATATTTCATAACCGGCAACTCACACCAAGGGATACATAGATAAACAACTAAAAGAGAGATACTTCCACACTGCAAACCATCCTATATGATAACTTCCCTACTCATGATATGACTCACTGAAAAAGTAAAAAGGTGAAAGATAAAATTGTGATACCGCGGCACTCCCCCCAAGCTTGGAACAAGCCAAGGGATGCAATACCGATGATGATTTACTTCTTCGGTGGTGATGGTGAATCCTCATCATCAGACTTCCAAGGAAGAGGTTCTCCATCAAAGAACGACGACTTGGTCTCGGGTATCCTGAAATTTGCAGGCTTATACGTTTAAAACCTGGTTTCATACTCATAGTTTTGGTTTTGAACATCATAAAGTTGCGCTTGTAATTTGTCGGTGGTGTGGTGAAGTGAGAGGATGTCGTCCCACAGCTTTGTAGTCTCCTTCTGGTGCTCAGCAACAAGTTCGGACACTATCTTGTGGAAGATGTTCACTTCACGCTCCGCCATCTTCTTGTATGAAAAGACTTTTTGCTCCAGCTTCTCCATCCTATCTTCCAGGTCTCCTTCTCCTTTCGGACCTCGGACGTCTTCTATCTGCAACTCTCCATCCTTAAGCGACAACTCCTTGGGATGCGCCCTCAACTCGTTAATGTACGGGTTGACGACGTTCTTGAAAAAGCTATCCTTGGAAGGTCCAGGCGAAGACATGATGGCTCTATATCTGAAAGTGAAATCTGGCAGAAACAGGTCGAAACAAAAACGCGACGAAAAAGACGATATACGGACCTCGGGGGATCCGGGGGGATTATATAGGTGAAAGTTTTACAACAAAAGGAAGGTACGGGAAGGAAACATGGTCGGAGTCGGGCACCGAGGCGCCCACACCACGTGGTGGCGCGGCCAGGGGTTGACCCGCGCCACGGGGTGGTGTGGTGCCCTCGGGCACCGATTCCTTCCCTTTTCGGTCTCGTAATTTTCCATATTTAACGAAAATAACTAAAATAACTTTTAAAAGGATAAACGCGAACTTTTTCTTACCGAAACTGTTACCTATTCGAAAACAGACTCTGCTATCCCCTCAATTTGCTTTTTAATATAAGTCTCCGGGTTATCACTTGAATAGTGTCAACATCTTCATTATAAGAATCTCCAGCAATATAATGTTTGAGTCTTTGTCCATTCACCACTTGTGTAGCATTATCTTTTAATGAAGCAATCTTTATCGCACCTGAACGATACACCTCCACAATAACAAAAGGTCCTTCCCATTTTGAGAGTAGTTTTCCTGCAAAAAATCTGAGACGAGACCTATACAATAGAACTTTCTCACCAACTTTAAACTCTCTCTTAATGATTCTCCTATCATGCCATTTCTTAACTTTCTCTTTAAAAAGTTTAGCATTTTCATAAGCTTCACTTCTCCATTCATCTAAAGAACTTAATTGAAGTAACCTCTTCTCACCAGCAAGTTTAAAGTCTTTATTAAGCTCTCTCACCGCCCAATAAGCTTTGTGTTCTAATTCTAAGGGAAAATGACAAGCCTTTCCATAAACCATTTTATAAGGAGACATTCCCATAGGATTTTAAAAGCAGTTCTATAAGCCCATAAAGCATCTTTCAACTTACTAGCCCAATTCTTTCTAGACTTGTTAATAGCCTTTTGCAAGATAGATTTAATTTCTCTATTAGATAATTCTACTTGCCCACTAGTTTGGGGATGATAAGCTGAAGCAATTCCATGATTAATACCATATTTAGAGTCTTTCTAAAACCACCATGTATGAAATGAGAACCTCCATCAGTCATAAGATATCTAGGCACACCAAACCTAGGGATAATAACATCTAAAAGCATTTTTAAAGAGGTTTGACCATCAGCACTTTTAGTAGGTATAGCTTCTACCCATTTAGTAACATAATCAACAGCTACAAGTATATGAGTGTTACCTTTTGAAGAAGGGAAAGGACCCATAAAGTCAAATCCCCAACAATCAAATGGTTCAATAACAAGAGAATAACTCATAGGCATTTCATTGCGTCTAGAAATATTACCAACTCTTTGACATTCATCACAGGATAAAATAAACTTTCTTGCATCTTTAAAGAGAGATGGCCAATAGAAACCTGATTGTAGAACTTTCTGTGCAGTTCTATCTCCAGCATGATGTCCTCCATAAGCACTACTATGGCATTTTCTCAATATTTCTTGTTGTTCATATTCCGGAACACATCTTCGCATAACACCATCCACTCCTTCTTTATATAAATGTGGGTCATCCCAAAAATAATGCCTCAAGTCATAAAAGAATTTCCTTCTTTGCTGAGCTGAAAAGGTTGGAGGCAAGTACTTGGAAACAATAAAGTTAGCAATAATCAGGCATACCAAGGACTATCTCGCGAGCTCACCTTTATTGCAGCCAATTATTCATTTGGAAAACTATCATTAACAGGTATAGGATCATAAGCAATGTTTTCCAATCTAGATAAATTATCAGCAACGGATTTTCAGCACCTTTCCTATGCAAATCGAATTCTTGTAAAAGCAGCACCCATCTAATAAGCCTATGCTTAGCATCCTTCTTTTCCATAAGGTACTTAATAGCAGCATGATCAGTATGAATGATGACCTTTGAATCAACGATATAAGGTCTAAACTTATCACAAGCAAAAACTACAGCTAGAAACTCCTTTTCAGTAGTAGCATAATTCTTTTGAGCAGCATCAAGAGTCTTACTAGCATAATGAATAACATTCAATTTCTTATCTACTCGCTGTCCAAGAACAACACCTACAGCAAAATCACTAGCATCACACATAATTTCAAAAGGTAAATTCCAATCAGGTGGTTCAACAATAGGAGCAGTAGTTAAAGCATTTTTCAAAGTTTCAAAAGTTTCCTTACAATCATCATCAAAAACAAAAGGTACATCTTTTTGTAGAAGATTAGTAAGAGGCTTTGAAATTTTAGAGAAATCCTTAATAAACCTTCTATAGAAACCAGCATGACCAAGAATACTACGAATACCTTTGACATCCCTGGGATAGGGCATTCTCTCAATTGCTTCCACTTTAGCTCTGTCAACTTCAATTCCTTTCTCAGAAATTTTATGTCCCAGAACAATTCCTTCATTAACCATAAAGTGGCATTTCTCCCAATTAAGAACAAGGTTAGTTTCCTCACATCTCTGCAAAACTTTATCAAGATTTCGCAAACAGTTGTCAAAAGAATTCCCATAGACAGAAAAATCATCCATGAACACTTCTACAATCTTTTCACAAAAACCATGAAAAATAGCAGACATGCATCTTTGAAAAGTAGCAGGAGCATTACATAAACCAAAGGCATACGCCTATAAGCATAAGTCCCATAGGGACAAGTGAAAGTAGTTTTCTCTTGATCTTTAGCTCTAACAACAATTTGTGAAAATCCAGAATAACCATCAAGAAAGCAAAAATGAGTATTCTTAGATAACCTTTCTAGCATTTGATAAATAAAAGGTAAAGGGTAATGATCTTTCTTAGTAACTTTATTAACCTTTCGAAAATCAATGCACATTCTATATCCTACAATTACTCTTTGAGGAATAAGCTCATCATTATCATTAGGAACAACAGTAATTCCTCCTTTCTTAGGAACACAATGCACAGGGCTTACCCATTTACTATCAGCAATAGGATATATAATACCAGCTTCAAGGAGTTTTAATACCTCATTTCTTACCACTTCCTTCATCTTAGGAATTAGGCGACGCTGATGTTCAACAACAGGTTTTGCATCTTCTTCCATATTGATGGCGTGTTGGCAAATAGTGGGAGAAATCCCTTTTAAATCATCAAGAGTGTATCCAATAGCTCCTCGGTGTCTCTTTAACACCCTCCAATAATCTTTCTTCTAAATATCTGAAAGCTTAGAACTAATAATAACAGGATATGTTTTCTTATCATCAATATAAACATATTTAAGATTATCAGGTAAAGGTTTCAATTCAAAGACAGGCTCCTCTTTAGGTGGTGGCGTGGTACCCAAATCTTCAACTGGTAAATCATGTTTAAGAATGGGCTGACGAAGGAAAATTTCATCAAGCTCATTCCTCTCTTCCCTAAAGACTTCGCTTTCATGATCCTCCAAGTGTTGCTGCAAAGGATCATTAGGAGCAAGAGCAATTGATGCAAGCTGTTCAACTCTAAAATCTTCATTAGGTAATTCAGGTTCATAAGGAACTTTAGTAAATTTAGAGAAATTGAACTCATAAGATTCACCAGCAAATTTAGTAACGATTTTCTCTTTCTTACAATCTATAATAGCACCACAAGTGTTCAAGAAAGGTCTACCAAATATAATAGGACAAGTTTTACTAGCAGCAGAACCAAGCACCAAAAAGTCAGTAGGATATTTAATCTTACCACATAGGACTTCCACATCTCTAACAATTCCAATTGGAGAGATAGTTTCTCTATTAGCAAGCTGAATAACCACATCAATTTCTTCAAGTTCACAAGAACCAATTTCATGCATGATTTCCCTGTAAAGCTCATAAGGAATAGCACTAGAACTTGCACCAATATCACATATACCATAATAGCAATGATCACCTATTCTAACAGAAAGCACAGGGACACTATTTTTCCTAGCTTTACTAGGATGTGAAACAATATCAGAAGCATCTTCACAAAAAATGATGTGCCCATCTTCCACACTTTCAGTTACAAGGTCTTTGATTATCCCTACAGCAGGTTCAATAGTTATTTGCTCATCAGGTTGTATAGGTTTCTTTGCACTTTTGTTAACCACATTAGTTATAACAGAATGTTGCCTCACTTAGCAGGAAAAGGAATTTTTTCAATATAAGCTTCAGGAAGAATGTGATCAACAATATTAACTTGAAGAGACCTACCCATAGGCAAATCAATTTTATCCTTATAAGGTTCATGATACTTATCAAAATTCTTCTTAGGCAACTCGAAATAGGAGGCAAAAGCTTTATAAAAGTTCACAACAACTTGAGAGTCAAGACCATAAGCATTACTCATATTTTGAAAATTATCAGTATCCATAAAAGTTTTAATGCATTCATAATCATACTTTATACCTGACTCTCTACCTTTGTCGTTCTCCCATCCTTCAGTGTTTTCTTCAATCCGATCAAGAAGATCCCATTTAAATTCTTCATTATTGCTTGTAAATGACCAGGCACAAGAAGTATCCAGCAAGGTTTTATCCTGAAAAGAAAGCCTTGCATAGAAGTTATCAATAATAATATTACCTGGGAGTCCATGAACAGGGCATTTGAGCAATAATGACTTCAATCTCCCCCATGCTTGGGCAATACTCTCTCCATCATGAGGCCAAAAGTTATATATAAGATTCCGATCTTTGTGAATTTCACTTGGAGGATAGAATTTAGAATAGAATAGAGGCACAATTTCCTCCCAAGTAAGAGAACGACCATTCTGCAGCAGTTTATACCAGTTTGCAGCTCTCCCAGACAATGACAGAGAAAATAATTTCTTCTTTACTTCTCCCATTGAAATACCTGCACACTTGAACAACTCGCATAATTCATGTAAATATAGCAAATGATCTCCAGGATGGACAGTTCCATCATAGCGATTATCCATTACACGCTCAGCAATTTTGATTAAAAATATGAAGTGGTGCATTTGACAAAAGACTTGGATGTTAGTTAGTCTAAATGTGATATCGCATTGAAAGCTTTCAACATTGTACTGAAATATATTATATATGAGTTGATATCATGTACTTTTGTTTATGGATGCTTATCATGGTGAAATGAAAGTGGAGCTTTTTGCTTGTTTAAGTTGTTGTATGAATAGTTAGAGAGACACCTGGGCCGCCAATCTAAGCCATGATCCCATGGTGGAAATTTACTTACATGCTATGTGAACCTTCAGTGATACACCTCACAATAAAAAAGGCTATGCCAATGGTAAAATAAAAAAAGGGTGTTGAGATTGTTCCTTATGTTTGTTTGTCTTGTCATTTTGACATGGGCTTGTTCTATGTCATGGGACAAGAGGTACCCCAGTTGATCTTCTTTATGATGCTATTCTACAATGCTTTGCTTGAACTTGCTTTGTTTCCCAAGTTGAGTACTCATGGTGTAAGTCCTCATCCTCAAGGGGCATGAAACTTTCAACCATTTCTTTGTCAAGCACACCACTCATATTTGCTTTCACTTTAAACTTAAACATTGAATGTGCTATGATAAGGAGTAATGAGAGCTTGACACCAATACCACATTGCAATCATTAACTTAAGTAGAAGAGTTTTGAAGTTAGATGAATCTTGTTCATGTTTATTACCTCTACTCATATACATCTATCCAAAGTGTCCACCTTTCATATTCAGTTTTATAAGAAGTACTCTATGACCATGATAGGATCTTTTACTTGTCATTATGCATTCATTTGGTCCATAGTACTTTCTTCTATGTTACGCTTTGTGATTTGTCATTGAACATCATTACATGAGTATTTGATATCACTTGATAATCTATCTTGCATATTGCTATTCCTTTAAAGAATGAATCATTTGACTCTATGTAGCAATACAATCATCTTTGATATCCTTTGATAGAATTAAAATTCAAAGTCCATGTTTGTTTTATCACCTTTATACTCGAGGACGAGTATAGGTTAAGCTTGGGGATGTTGGTGCATGTAAAATGCACACATGAACTTTGCATTATAATTGTCATATTTTAATCATATTTGCATCATATAAGGGTTATATCATGATTTTATAATGATTTTGGGAATAATTCAGAGTTTCCCTATTTATTTGGAATTAACCCTGTGCTGTCAGAAAACCCCTTTTTCTATATTTTGATGTTTCAGGGACCCAAACAACGTCCAAATGATCTGAAACTTCACGGGCTTCAGTTTCTAGAAGGAAGAAGACTTGTGAGCGAAGGAAGCGATCAAGCGGAGGCCCGAGGCCCAAAAGAGGGTGGCCCACGCGGCCAGATAATTTGGCCGCGTGGGGCCCACCATCTCGAGCCTCGAGGCTCCGACGCCGTCCATCTTTTCGCGCACGTCTTCGTCTTGACCTAAAAACGCCTATATAAAGACTCCCCCGACTCAGATCGCGAGGAGGCGGCCACGAACAGAGAAACACCGAAACAGAGACCTGGAGCTGCAGATTGGAGGAGAAGAACTCCGGCGGAGCCCTGCCGGTGTGGTCTCCCTCTCCCCCAACAACATCTCCATCGACTCCATCATGAAGAGGGAGTAGTCCACCCCTGGACTATGGGTTTGTGGAAGTAACTTATGTATCTCTCTCTCTTGAGCTTCACTAATTAGTACCATATGAGCTGCCGAACATGATTATGGTCATCGTTGTAATTCCTATGTGGTGGATCTCTCTATGCGTTAATATATGAGTTTGAAGATTGCAATTGTTTTGGTTCAGTTATGAAAAGATGCATATCATGTACCCCGTTCTTGTCTTCATGTTTTGATCAAACTTGTTTATGAGAGCGTGTGTGGGGTGAAGTGTGCATTAGTTGGAGTGATGAAGGGGTGGCTAGTGCGGTGAAAGTGAGAGAAGTTCTGCGATCCACTTGGGTTTTCTACCTTACTTTGTTGCCTCACTAGGGATAAAAAGAAATACCATGTTACCGGAGGTGTGGGTCTGACCATTGCCACTACTCCATGACTAGATCTAACATGTTCTCATTTCAACTTCATGTCATGATGCTTAATGCTATGCTCTGATTCTATCTTAATACTAGGATGTTATGATTAACTTCGCATCTTTAGTGGAGTATAAGTGAGACTAATAACAAAATAAAAGGTCTCTATGCTAGGCCGCGGCCCAATTCGACGGAAATTGGGCTATTCAGGATGCGACCGGAGAAAATACATTCATCCGACGATCAAATTCGTCCTAGGGAGGGCGCGTTGGGGGGGGCGTCCTTTTCTCGGTCGAGCGTTTCTGTTTCCGTCGCTCAGGATGTGCTTAGTGTGCGGTTAGTTGGGCCGCGGCCCAACAGGATAAGTACTCCCTTTTTTCCTTTTCCTTTTTCATTTTTTTGTTTTTTCTTTGTTTTCAAATTTGAACATTTTTTGAATATATATATATTTTAAAAAAATGTATAAATTCGAAAATGTATATTTGTCGAAATATGTAGAAATTTGAAAAATGTAAAAATTTGAGAAATGTATAATTTCAAAACATGTAGAAATTCGAAAAATGTATAATTTTGAAAATGTAGAAATTCGAAAATTGTAGAAATTTGAAAATTGTAGAAATTCAAAAATGTAGAAATTCGAAAAATGTATAATTTTGAAAAATATAAAAATTGAATTGTAGAAATTTAAAAAATGTAGAAATTCAAAAATTTAGAAATTTGAAAAATGTATGATTGAAAAATGGAAGGAATAGAAACAAAAAAAATAGAAAAAATAGAAAAAGAAGAAAGCCTTACTGGGCCGGCCCATGACGCTACAGTATAGTTGCGGGGTGGTCGAGAGTTATTTTTCTCTCGACCTGGTCGATAAATAGGATTCGCCGCGCTCAGGGCCTAGTGGAGATGCTCTAACCCATGGGGTCTGCGTGAGGTTATCCGGGTGACTTGGAGTTGCTAGTACCTATGGTGGTGATGGATAAAGAGAACTCATGGAGAGAATGTATCACGGACAAAGCTGTATGCAGTATCTATACTGGGCCTCACGGCAAATCACACACCTGACGAGAGATTAACTAGTGGCACCGTCCATAACAAATCCATAAATCAATTCCATTGTTGCAAATTACACTCTGAGTGAAATATACAGCCTTTAACACCTTTGCACTAGAGACTATGAGGACAAGTATTCTCCAAGCCTGACGAGCAAGAAGTGAGAGATTAAATAACTCAATATCTTTAAACCCCATACCTCCACAATGTTTTGGCTGAGTCATTACATCCCATAAAACCCAAGCTGGTTTCCTTACACCATCTTTGCTGCCCCATCTCAGCACGCAAGGTATTGAACCATTATATATGGGCCGACCCAACTGGGCATCAGGTGAAACGAGGCCACGAGCCCACGAGCCCACGACTCACGAACCCTAGATCGACAGTTGCTCACTCTTTCTTCTTCTTCTTAGCCACGAGCCCACGAGCCCACGACTCACTCAAGAACATGCCCGACGTGGCAGTCTCGGGCATCTCTTATCTTCTCGCTACAGTGCGTAGAAGGCGATAAGAAGGCGACCTCGCGTTCCCCATCTCGCCGCCGGCCAGGCCGGTGGTTCCCTCTCTCTCCGCCTGCCGCCTCGGCGGCGGGAGAGTGGGGGAACCCCGGTCCTGCGTCTCCGGCTAGTTAGGTGTAGATTAGGTGTGAGTGCCCTGCTGGCGGCGTCGAGGACGGTGGCGGTGCTGTCGGCGTTTCGGGCGTGGTCCTCCCCCTCCCTTCCCCGTTCCGGCCTCGTGGTCGGGGAGGTTGTGGAGGCGTTCGGTCGGGCGCAGTTCCCCGTTTGTGCTTCTCTGGCCGGCTGTGCTAGCGAGGAGAGGAGCCGGCGGTGGTCTGTGATCCATTTTTGGTGGTTCTGCGGGTGGTGTTCTTCTTCTTCGGCGACTCTGCTCCGGTCGGCCTTGGTGGCGAGGGGAGCGGCTTCTGTCGGAGTTTGGGTGATGCGGCTGGTGGGCCTAGACGGCGTTGCGTCGGCTGGAAGCTGGGTGGAGTTGGGGAGAGGGTGTTGTGGCCGTGTCCGATCAGCGACCTCTTATTCCGTCGCTCGGCGGTGGATGACTCTTGCGGCCGTCTTCTACATGTGGTGGCTTCTCTTCGCCGGCGGTTGGTGGTACCGCGACGTCGACGGCGTCTTGGTTTCTCGGGAGAGTGGTGGTGGATCTGATCGTGATCTTCCCAGGAGGCCCAGGGTGCTTTGTGCTTTTTACAGGGTTCTTTTGTGTTTTCTTTTCGTCGTTGGACCTGGATGTAATTTGCACTCAGTTTCCTATTAATGTATCAGATCCTTTTCCTCAAAAAAAAAAAAAGACAGTTGCTCACTCACTCCACGACTCACGAACCCTAGATCGACAGTTGCTCACTCACTCCTCACTCCCCACTCCCCACTCCCGTGTCCACTGTCCAGTCAGAGAGAGAGACGGAAGAGGCGGCGGCCCCGACTCCGTCTCCAACCCAGTCTCAATTCCGATTCACCCCGTCTCTACCTCTACTTAAATCCACAAGCCACATCGATCTCGACCCGACGAGGGGGCGGGTGGCCATGGATCCGACCATGGAGGAGGAAGATGAAGAAGATCAGCCTTGGAGCAGGGAAGTGGAAGAAAAGCTTTGCCGCAAGGATCCCATGCGTCCCACTATTTTCTTCCACGAAAGAAATGAGTTCGACGACGCCCTCTTCCTCTCCTCGGAGGAGGAAGCTGAAGAACAGCAGCCTTGGGGCGAGGAGGAAGAAGAAGCATTAAGACAGTCGCTGCGGCAGTCGATGGCTCGCCCATTGCTGAGCCCTCCTAGTCATGGCCACCCTGACGAGGACGTTCGGCCTGATTTCGTGCTCATCGAAGATCAGGCGTACTTCATCGATCGCGACAACGCCACCACTGCCTCCTGTGACACCAGGGACCCCGACCAGTTCCAGGGCAAGATCAAGGTTACGTTCTGCACGGCCCCCCCGCCACTCGTCTCCTACTATTGCGTCCACGCCACCGCCTACGACCACATTGAGGCCTGGTTTGGGAGCTCAGTTTTTCTAAAACTACAGTATTCTAATAATGAAGTATTTCAGTGCCTGGGCAACAGATACTTCAGTTTTGTACAATACTGCAGTTTGCAAAAAAAGTGGTCCGGACTGAAGTTTCCATTATGGCAAAAAACTGTTGTTTTTGTGCAATACTATAGTTTATAAAACACACTATTCATTGGACCCAAACGCCATGAAGTATTCGATACTTTAATATTTTTAGAAACTGAAGTATTATCAGAATACTTCGAAAAAATGGAGCTCCCAAACGGGCCCTGATTTCGTCACCGATCCACGGATCGTTGCATCGGAGACGGATGGTGGACTGGTGCTCCTCTGCCTCACCATTGGCAAAACCAAATCGGATCTTTTCCGCCCCAGCTGCAGGCACTGGTTTATCTATGACTCGGGCAGCGCTGGAGGCAGTCCATCCCTCAAGCACCTCCCGCACCCCGGTGCTGTCTTGGAATTCAACGGGTCCTCCTTGGCTATTGTGCGTGACTGTAACAGAAAAAAGGAAGACAACAGCTCTGCTTGCCGCGGCCCGACCCTGCGCCCGCGCCACACACTGCGCCCGCCCGACAGTGCCAGCAGCCTCCACCCGCACGGGGCCAGCAGTGGCTTCGCCCTTCACCCCCACGGGGCCAGCAGTGGCTTCGCCCTCCACCCCAGCAGTGCAAGTGAACATGGACATGATTGCAGTGACTGCGATTATGTAATTGTTGCAAAAGACTGCAATTTTGGGTTTGAATCGCCTTCGCTGTTGGTGATGTATCACTCCAAGACAGAGCAATGGAGCGTCAAGCCAGTTCAGCCGCCCGCAGCATACAACGGCCACAAGACAAGCAAGACCATCGCCATGGGAGCAGTGGTGGCATGGGCTGATCTCTCGCGGGATATAGTTTTCTGCAATGTGCTTGCTGAAACCCCTGAATTCCGTGTTGTTAGCCTGCCGCTGCCGATAAAGAAACTGCCTGATCCGAGATCAGTTCGGGACATTGCTATACTGGACGGTTGCATCAATTATGTGGAGCTGCTTCATCAGATAAAAGAGGACTACACCATTGATGGCTGGAGTGCCGCCAAATGGAGCATGAAGCTCACCAGCCCTGTGGATGCATGGCGCTTGGACCACAAGATTGATTCAGCCAACATTTTGGGAGCTTCCAAGATTGAAGGCAATGCTCATGTGGCCCAGCCCAATCTGCACAGCCTTTGCTTGGGACTACCCTACTTGAGTCTTCAAGACAAGGATACTGTGTACTGCCTCGCCAAGATCAAGTATTGGGACAGTGAGCAGACAGCGTGGGTGGTTGCCGTCGATTTCAAGAAGAGCACAATACATGAAGCTGTGCAATATGATGCCATAAAAACAGTTGGCGTCTCCTTTGGCTACATTGCAAGCAGGATCTCCAAATATCTCAGAGTAGCTCCAGGTACTTGGCAAATATCTCAGGGTTAATGCATACTTATGTGTATCTTGGGGTGGGTATGTATAGGTTATCATTAGTTCATTACATGGTTTGCTAATTCTAACCTATCAACATAACTACTAAGCATGCAGAAAACACTCAGTTAGATCTTATATTCAAGCTATGAGACCGCATTCATCTGCTTGGTCAAATGCCAGAACGCAAGAACTTTCATCTGCTTGGTCAAATGCCAGAACATAAGCACTTTCATCTGCTTGGTCAAATGCCAGAACATAAACACTTTCATTTGCTTGGTCAAATGCCAGAACACAGCAGCTAAACAGAATGCTACTACAAATAAAGTCTACTGCTAAAGATTATATCATCTTTGTTTTGACAAAAGCTCCAGCAAACCGCTTGCTAGCCATTATATCTCATCATCTAGGACATCTGGTGTAAGAAACTTCTGAGGGTCCTAGTACAATTCCTTGTAGTTGTATTTAGGCTTCAACCTCTGTGGGACAGGTTGATGCTGTCTGTATAGATCACACCATCAATGATTCGCGTAATCCACAGCCTCGAGTGGACCCATGTATCGATGTCTTTCTCTACCTGCTACATTGTGCGCCCTGTAAAGGCTGATATTATGTGGATTTGGCCACTCGCACCACCCACGGGCTGACGAAAAATTATCTTTAAGTGTTTCTTAGCTTATATAAACCTATAATTGAAGTGCATACACTGGCACTAATAAACTATGTTGAGGAATAGCCTTCCCCAGCTATGCTTTCTCTGAGTGAGCTTGAGCATTGTTATGGTCTTCTTATAAAAGATATGAAATCGGATATTCAAACAATTCGTTAGAGCATCTCCAGTCGCGTCCTCCAAAGCGTTTTGGGGCGCGCCGGACGTTTTACCTGACCAGTCACGCGCCCCAAAAGCCCACCCAATAGACTGTCCGGCGCCCGAGGCCATCCCGGCACCACAGGGGACGCTCCGGGCGCGTTGGACAGAACGAAAAGACGGAGCGCGAGGCATGGGACCGGCTCGTCAGCGACGCGGAGGCGAAATAAATGGCGCGCAGCAATCGTCGCCTACCCTATTTAAATGAAAATGAATCGAAAACCCCCAAAACATTGTTGTTATGATAAAAACTATATTTGGGGGACGGTTTTGGGGGCCGTGAGTGGGTAGCGACGCGCCCCAAAAACGGCACGAAGCAAACACGTCCCCCAAACGTTCAATCCGGTGCGCTTTGGGGATGGTTTGGGGCACGCGACTGGAGATGCTCTTAGTTGATACTTTGTATAACTTGAGGAATGAATTTGGGGGAGGCAGGGGAGAAACTGCCATGCCAACATTAAATGATCACAATCCACGGGATTGTAATTGACTGATTCCATTACAAACTCAAAAGCAGAAGTAAGAGTATATTTGTATGCGCAAGGCAAAAGGTGAATTACCATGGCGCAAGTGGTTTATGGATGAGTTATCAAAATTGAATACGTTTGTTGTTTATGGAGTATTACTAAAGACATGATATGTTGTTATTTCAGGTTCAAAGCAGAAGCAGAAGCAGAAACGGCAAGGGTCGTCCTTGCTGAGATGTCCCAACAAGAAGTAGCCTGGATCTCCATGGCGACCGATCATGTTTCACTGTCTGGTCTCCAGGAAGAGCGATTAATTGTAAGGATGATGGAGATACTAAATTACTCCCATGATGTTTCACCCTCTAGGTTATCTTTTTTTGCGGTCTCAAATTTATCTAGGATTAGGATCATGCATACCGACTTGCCCTGTAAACCTTTTCCAGACGTGTAACATGCGCCTCATTTATGTTGTCTCGGTGTTAACTTCTGTGAACAATATTATCATGTCGGTTGTGCCACCGCCTCGTGTAGTGCTCCCTCCGTTCCAAATTAGATGTCTTCCATTTGCCTATATGGCATCTATGTTACTAGTGAAGTTACCCTCACTATGACTAGTCTTACTCTCTCCACTAATGCATGAATGACTAGAGCCCCAATCAAAAATCATCTTGGACCAAGATATTTGGCTAATGAGTCTTATAAGGCCTTCCGTAATGCATTGTATCTTTGTCGTGGTGGTGCACGGACAGATGCCATATAGGCTTAAGGTGGAGCCGATTGGACGCTGGAGGTACCGGGGAGGGCTTGCACGCACGGCGTACAGACACGAACACACGGACACACACACACACACGCGATTTACCCAGGTTCGGGGCTCTCGTGAGGAGATAACACCCCTACTCCTGCCTGCTGCTTGATTTATATGTGGATTACAACTGGTTACAAGCTTGCTCCTCGAGCTGGGTAGGAATGACTACTAACTCTCAGCCTCTACCGAGTCTCAGAACTGCACTCTTACTCTCCTGCTATCTCTCAGAAACTACTAAGTGCTCGTCCAGCGTCTCCGCGTCTGTCCAGCAATCGTCCCTGTAAGAGGAGCCCCTGGTACCCCTTATATAGGGAAACCCAGGGTTACAATGCAAAACATTGCTTCTGGCGCCATACCCCTTGGTCTCCGGCCGACACGGGCGCCGCTGCGCCATACCCAGACCGTGGCAGCGCTGGTCGCCACGGTCCCCTCTGTGTCAGACAGCACGCCCACGCCTAGGCCTAGCGCCACTGTGCCGCGCCATCCGCGTCAGAGGCATGGCCGAGGTACGGCACGCCGTCCACTTGCGGCACGCCGCCGCCCTTGTCTCGCTCCGTGTCCCAAGGAGCTTGGACCACCGTCCGAGATGACTTCCATCCGGCATAGGTATGCCCCATGCTCTTGACTCGGTTTGCCCCTTCCTGCACATAAGAACAATGAAGGAGACTCCGACATATAATAAACATGATCCGACATGAGGCTATGTCGGTATGACCCGACTCGGACGAATCCGGGTAAGCCAGTAGGATATGTCGGTTTCCATTGACTCGGTCAACTCCGAGTCAACCTTATTTTACCATATTGACCCCACTCGGGGGCTTCCCCCCGACATTAGTCCCCGAAGCTGGCGCGGTCCTGCAGCCTCGGATGTAGGGCCACGGCAGGTTTACCCGAAAAACCAGCATTCTTAAGTGATCACCGACATAACTTACGCCGGTAAACAATTTATATGTCGGCAAGCAACTTTGCTTCCCATTGTGATATTCACCTTAGTGTCGGATTGTTCCGAATCACCGGAAGAACCCACAACTCCTCCGAGTCCTTGGTTCCTCTACGTGGCAGAGCATCTCTGCACAACGCCTCGATCTTGGCACCCGGATGGACGTGCCACTGGCACGCACGCCACCTGCGTCACGCCGGTCACCTCGGAGGCTGTGCACACGCAAGCCAATCAAGTGCAGTCTTGACCGCACCGCCGCGTCTCCTCGGGTCCTGCCCGATCAGGTGTGCGGTCATAACCGTGGCTCTTTGTGACCTCTGTGTGGCCGATCGTGCGGAGTTAAGCCGCAGAGGAATCGTGGCGGAGATCGTGGGGCCATAACTCCCCGTCGGTTACGAGATCGTGCGCAGCAATCCCGCACCCACGATCTCCTCCGGCCCGCCCATAAATAGTAGGGAGGGGCACTGTCCTCCCCTCCGCACCATTCATCCTCTTGCCTTCGTCCTTCTCTCCAGCGCAGCACAAGCGCGCCGCACGCACCCACGCGCAGCACCGCCGCCGGACGCTCCCACGCACACGACGCACCGCCGACGCACGCCCCGCCGCCGTACGCCGCGACACCGCGGTAAGATCTCCTTCCTCTCTCTTTTTCTTTTGCGCATTAGCACTTTGAATCTATCGATGCGTCCGCTCTAGCTCTCCTCCTGTTCTTCCTCTAGTTCTTCACCACGGCGATGCATTCGGCGCCGCCGGCGAGATTATGATTCCAGATGCGGTTTTACCGCCGGTGGCCTAGCCGCCGCCACATCTTTTTCCTTTTCTCGTCGCGCACTAGAGCCTTTTGCATTTAGACTAGACTCACGCGTGCATAATCTTCCTCATTTTATTTCTTGCTTTTCTTTCATTTTTCCTTTCTACTGCAATGGTTTCGATCTCCTCACCGGTAACTCCTTTTATAGATCTCAGCAACCTTCCTCCGACATGTCGAACAACCCCAGCCTCGAGGTGGTAGAGGTAGAAGGAGTGACCGAGGAAACCACCCGGGCCAGCTGGGAAGGCTCCTACGGACCCGGCGGATCCCAGCCGAGGTGGAGTGTCGGCTCCCGGGTCCAGAGACGTCACCGGATCTGCGAGACGGGGAATATGTCGTCTTCGTCGAGCACTTTGAACGGGGATTCGGTTTACCCGCCAGCGACTTCTTCCGCAGCTTCCTCAACAAGTTCGGGCTCCAACCTCATCAACTCCCGGTGAACGCCTTCACCACACTCTCTGCCTATGCCTCCTTCATGGAGGGTTATCTCGGCCTCTGGCCCACCGTGGAGGCGTGGTCCAAGTACTTCCACTTCCGGAAGCAGGTCATTCCGAATCCTGCCAACCCGGATGCGGCCCGAGAGATGACGCAGTGCGGAGCCGCCACTATCGTACCTCGGCGCGGCTCCATCTTCCCCCGGATCCAAGGACTGGAGTCATGCCGGAAATGGCAGCGCTCCTTCTTCTACGTGAAGAACTCCACCGAGGTGGACATGATCAACTTGCCGAGTTTCGTCATCGGCCCACCAACCGCGCAACTCAACTGGGGGTACAACCCAACGGATACGGACTTGGTGGTCAACCACATCCACCAGGTCGTCGAGCAGCTCCGAGACGAAGGAATGACATCCGACGACCTGCTCGCGACATTCATCAGCCGCCGGGTCTTGCCCCTCCAGCGCCGAGTCCACAAGATCTGTCACATGAGTGGCCCGCTGGACCCGACCCGAGTCAGCACCGTCGAGCTGGATAATGCCCAGATTCGGCGGCGCATCAAAGCCATAGCCCGGACCAAGATGCCGGAGACATGGGAATGGGGCAAAGAACCCCACAGCCGGAACAACCTTCCACCGAATGTAAGCACCTCTGCCGACATAACAATTTCACCGACATAACTCTTATGTCGTTACAACTTTGTACTTGATATTAATCATTCTCCGTTTCCATTACGCAGAGATTCGGTCGGCAGCTGACGGAGGACGGAGAAAACCCCTCTGCCAACTGGGGTAAGGACCGGGTCGAGGCCGACTCGGAAGACCCGGACGACGTGCCCATCCCGGACGCCAGCTTACTTTCTGCCACGGGTAAGACTCGCGCTTCCTCCATCCGAAATTGGTCTAGGATGAAGACGACGATTGTCGGGTTTTAGAGGTGTATGATCCTCTCCCCATTTCATACTCATATCCGATGTCCCCGCCCTCAGCTGACTCGGACGAGGTGCTCGAGGTGGCACCCCTCGCCACAGGACCCAAGGGCGCAGCTCGGAAGCGCCCAGCGGGAACAGCCGCCTCAGCAGATGCCGGAACTTCCGGCCCCTCTGGTCCCGCAAAGAAGAAACAAAGGACCAAGACAGCGGCGAAACGCCAGCGCCCTGTCACTAAGGGGTAAGATCCCCTCTTGCCGACATATACTTTATGCATTTGATTAAACTTGCTCTTTCTGTATTTCTCCTTTTGACAACATACATTGCTGTTTTGACTTTCCAGCGCGGCTCCTCTGAAGACGAAGGCCCCCACTACTGGGTCCACCGACCGGATCCCGCCAAGGACACCGACGCCACCTCGGCCCGACGATACTCGGGTTCCGAGTCCAATGAGAATGAGTCCGGTCGCGGACATCTCGGCTCCGGGATCCGGAGCCGGAACTGAAGACTCGGTCGAGGCCGCAACCGCAGCGCCCGACCAAGTAATTTATCTCGGGGCCAGCTCTTCGGCCCCCGAAGCGGAGCAGACCGAGGTCCCGCAAGACTCGGAGTCTTCAAGACAGCCGCAGCAGCAAGAGCAGCCGACTCGGCCGCAGCAACCACCACCGCAACAGCAACAAGCTCTGCCACCTCCATCACAGCAGCACCAGAAGCAGAAGCAAAAGCAAGCTCCAGTAGCGCCGCAACCGCCAAAACACAAGTCGCAGCCATCGCCATCAAAATCCAAATCGACATCCGCGGCCAAGCCAACACCGCCTCCGGCACAGCCGCAGCCACAAACATCTAAGACCCCAGTTCCTGCCACTGGGGTATCGGCAGGAAAGGCACCGGCGACATCAGTGTCGGCGAACCCGGAACGGCAGCTGATTGTGCCACCAAGCACCGGAGCAGCGACATCCGGCAGCATCCAGACCACCAGCTGGGGGTTTGCGCCACTGCAAACGCTTAGCGGAAAAAGCTTGGGCTCCCTCGAGCATTATCATATGGATTGGAACGCCGCCGACTTGAGCGAAGTGAGCTCAAAGGCACCAACAGGCCAGATCGTTTCAGAACATCCGGCGGGGCCGAGTCTGGTGGCCCAAAAGATGGCCGCAGCAAAAACTGCCCTTCTCGCAGCCGACCAAGCGACTGCGGTAAGTTGTGCCGAATAAACATAACTCAGTTTACTTCTTTCATATAGATATTATCCATCCCCAGTCCCCGAGATTCGGGTCGAGTGACTGTGGCTCGGCCGAGTAAAGATGACTCGGTTGAATGAGGGTAACTCGGCTTGAATCTTCATAAACAACACTAACATTTCTTCTTTTTAGGCTTGCATGACCAGGCGCACACAACTGCACCGCAAGTTGCTGCTGGAGCATAAAGCGCTTTCTGATAAGTTCAAGCTGCTCCGGGTCAAACTAGACCAAGTAGCGGACTCGGCGCTCAAGGCCGAAGGATTGGAGAAACGGATCTCGGAAATCGAGTGTAAGCCATATTTTTGCCTTTGAACTTATACTTGCATCAATTCTCTCCTTCTGACATCAGCTACCTCGGCACAGCCGCACATAAGGAGCGCGAGCTTGCTCACGAGGCCGAGCTGAAGAGAGAGCAGGAGGAGATATCCCGGCTGAAGGCCGAGCTGGAGCAAACTCGGAGTCAAGCCGCCGAGTCGGAGAAGACCGCCGCCACCGAGAAGCAACTCCGAGAAGAGGAGACTCGGAAGCTCAAGGAATCTCTTGAAGAATCCAAATCCGAGGTTACCTCGGCCGAGAGCGAGCTCCGAGATCTGAAGGCCAAGATTGCGCAGTGGCTGGTGGATATCTCCAAAATCAACTCCGAGATGGACAGTAAGCTCCTTCCCCTTCAGCCTTTATTCAATCTATCATTTTTCTTCTCAAGTAACTCATTCTGGCGTTAGCCATTCCTTACTCAGAACGCTTCCCCCACACCAAGGCTGCCGCGGACAAGAGCGCTGCAGAGCACCGGTTCGAGAAAATCCTAGGTGGCCCGATCTCATCCGAGTGGGATATGGACGCCCACTTGGTGGCTCTGAAGGCACGGTTGGTTCCCATGAGGGCTATCGGGATGAACCTCCTCACCGCCGCAATCCGAGCTTACAATGTCCTCTGGCCCGGGTGTGAGGCTCCTGCAGTTGTAGATGAACTGGCCAAGTGCCTGCTGGCTTCCGAGGCAAGACTCGATGATTGGCGATCATCCGCCGCCCGAGTCGGAGCGGATGAAGCGCTGACTTACGTGCTATCCTGGTACGAGGAACTTGACCTCGATATGCTGAAGACAGTGCGGGATGGGTCCAGGTGGCTCTCTGACCCGGAACACATCCAGCGCCGCCAAGAGTTGGCTCACTCGCTCATCCAATACGCCCCGGTACACAGCTTTGTCCCGGGTGAGCGGGTTCCTCACTCGGAAGAATTGGAGGTTGACAGCGAGGAGGAATACGCAGACGAAGAAGAAGTTGATGAGGAAATCCAAGCTGATACTCCTCCCGACACAGCCACAGGCACCTCCTCAGCCGCTGCGACCAAGGATAGCGCCGAGATCCCGTCCTCGAAACCAGCCAAGACCGATGCCACTGCCTCTGCTCCAAGTAGCTAGGATCCTGCTGCCTAGACTTAGAGAAAAAACTCAAACCATCAAATCCCCGGAATGCTGGGTGCAAATGTAATATAAACCTCTAGCTTTTTTATGCTTGGTACTTGGTTCGTTTACTTTGCACATTTTTAGCATGGTTTAATTATTATGCCGAATCATTCTGAACCGGGTCCCCGAGCTCGTTTTCTTGTTTACCATACTTAGCAATCTCTGCCCTTGCCTACCTCTTATGGGTTTCGTGGCATTCGGGTCACAAAACTACCGAGATACGGCGTACAATACTAAGAAACTTTGAGTCAAAGCTCACAATCATCCGACATAAAAGTTAGGAACAAAACACCTTGTGCCGAATCGCACTTGGGCTGAGTCCCCGAGTTTGCTTTCTTCTTTACTATCCTTTGCAATCTCTGCCCTTGCCTACCTCTGATGGGTTTCATGACATTCGGGTCACAAAATCACAAAAACATAGCATACAATACTCAAAACTTTGAAACACGGTCTAGAGCCATCCGACACAAAACAGAAAAGAAAGCCGAGTCACCCCTGGACCGAGTCCCCGAGTCTGTTTTCTTGTTTACTATCCCTTGCAATCTCTACCCTTGCCTACCTTCAATGGGTTTCTTGGCATTCGGGTCACAAAACCACAAAAACATAGCATACAATACTTGCAAACATGGAAGCGCGATTTTTAAAGCCACCCGACATAAAGGAAACAGAGATAAACAAACATACAACACAAGATTCATAGCAAGGCAGTCCCCGAGTTTCATTTCGGGGTGCCGACATTTCATTTCAAAGTTTCGAGATACATACAGTGAGTCCTTAAGAGTAAAAAGGGCGAAGAAGAGCTACATTCCAAGGTCGCTTGGTCTCCTCTCCGGATCTATCCATTCGGTTCTTCACCTGTGCCTGGGCATCAATAAGATAATATGCATCGTTGTTCAAAGCTTTGCTCACAATAAACGGCCCTTCCCAAGGAGGTGAGAGCTTGTGCATTCCGGCGGTGCGCTGTACCAGCCTAAGCACCAAGTCTCCTTCTCGAAACTTGCGAGGATTTACTTTCCGGCTATGATAGCGTCAGAGATTCTGCTGATATATTGCTGATTTGGACAATGCCAATTCTCTTGCTTCCTCGAGCAGATCGACATCATTTTCTCGGGCTTCCCTTGCCTCAGACTCGGTATACAATGCGACTCTTGGCGAGTCATGCTCTATGTCGGTTGGCAGAACTGCCTCTGCTCCATAAACTAGGAAGAATGGCGTGTAGCCAGTGGAGCGATTCGGCGTAGTCCTTAGACTCCACAGCACTGCTGGGATCTCGTCCAGCCAACAACCCGGAGCACGCAACAGTGGCTCAATCAACCGAGGTTTGATGCCGGATAAGATTAATGCATTCGATCTTTCCACCTGTCCATTGGACTGCGGATGTGCAACCGAGGCCAGGTCTAGCCGGATTCTCTTTTCCTGGCAAAACCGAGCAAAGGCTCCCTCGGCGAAATTTGTGCCATTATCCGTAATAATGCTATGCGGTGCCCATACCTTAGGATAATATCCTTTAGGAATGACACGGCTGTGCGGCCATCGCACTTTCTAATTGGCTTCACCTCGATCCACTTGGTGAACTTGTCCACCATCACCAGGATGTGAGTCATGTTACCTCGGGCAGGCTTAAAGGGTCCCACCATATCCAGACACCACACAGCAAATGGCCAAGTGATAGGAATAGTCTTAAGAGCTGATGCCGGCATATGAATCTTGTGAGCAAACCTCTGACATCCTTCACATTTCCGGACAATATCTTCTGCTTGTTGCAAAGCGCTGGGCCAGTAGAACCCATATCGGAATGCTTTAGCCACTATAGCTCGGGAAGAAGCGTGATGACCGCACTCCCCTGGTGAATATCTCGGAGGATTCTTTCTCCCTCTTCTGGTTCGACACAGCGCTGAAGCACAGTGGTCACACTTCTCTTGTACAGCTCACGATTAATAATCGTGAAGGATTTGGATCGCCTCTGGATTTGTCTGGCCGAGACCTCATCACTCGGCAGAGTACCATCCAACATGAATGTCATGATGGGTTGTGCCCATGTCGGGACAGGGCGAGTGCCGGGTACAGGCTCGTCGATTTCCATTGCATCCACCGACATCACCGCGCCCGACATAAGCTGACGAGTCCCCGAGTCCTCCCAAGGAGTTCCCGAGTTCCGCCAAGCAGCTTTCCAATTCTCCAGCGTAGTCGCCGAGTCTTGCTGAATGTAATCGACATCCATGGAAGTCCCCGGGTCCTGCGCAGCAGTCCCCGAGTCCTGCAACTTGCTTCCGACATCTACATCCATCGGGATGACACCGAGCTCCGGATTACCCGGAATGAATATCGATTCTGACTCGGGTGAAGGCTTGATTGATGGCTTGTGAAGATGCTCCAGTGACACTCCGGGCGGAATGGCTTGCCGATATGACCCAATCTTGGACAACATGTCTGCACTCTCATTATCCGTCCGCCGAATGTGCGTGAACTCGCACCCATCAAAGAATCCTGAAATCTTCTGGACATGGAACCGGTATGCCGCCATGTTGGCATCTAGGGCATCCCAGTTGCCTCATGTTTGCTGAATCACCAAGTCCGAGTCACCATAGCAGATGATCCGGCGGATTCCGATTTCTCTGGCCACCTTGAGTCCATGAATCAGTGCCTCATACTCGGCGACATTGTTGGATGCCGCAAAGTGTACTTGCAATACGTATTTCAGTTGATCTCGCTTTGGCGAGGTAAGAACTACACCAGCTCCCAGGCCCTCCTTTACCTTGGACCCGTCGAAATGCATTCTCCAGTAGTTGGAGTCCGGCAAGGACGGTTCATACTCCATCTCGGCCCAGTCCACGAGTAACTCGGCCACCGCTTGAGATTTGATGGTATCTCTTCTTGCATACTGCGGCGCATAAGCTGCAAGCTCAATAGCCCATTTGGCGACTCGGCCACTGGCATCCTTGTTGCCAAGAATTTCCGACACAGGAGCCGCACTCACGACAGTTATGGGGTGCTCCTGGAAGTAATGCTTTAGTTTTTTGGCTGCCATATAGACACCATAAGTCATTTTTTGATAGTGAGGGTAGTTCTGTTTCGATGCGGAAAGCACCTCACTCAAATAATACACCGGCCTCTGCACGGTAGCTCCTTCTTCTTCTCGCTCCACCACCACTATGACACTAACGACTCGGTTAGTGGCCGCAATGTAGAGCAACATGGGCTCACTCGGTAAAGGTGAAGCCAATATCGGCGCAGTTGCCAACATTATTTTCAATTCATGAAACGCCGCATCCGCTTGCGGAGTCCAGCTGAACCTGTCTGATTTTTTCATTAGTTGGTATAAGGGCAAGGCCTTTTCTCCCAACCGACCTAGGAAACGACTCAGAGAAGCCAGACATCCGGTGAATTTATGGACATCTCGGAGACATCTTGGCAATTTCATATTTTCTATCACCCGGATCTTAGTCGGGTTTGCCTCGATACCTCGGCTAGATACAAGGAAACCGAGTAATTTTCCTGCCGGTACACCGAATGTACATTTATCCGGATTAAGTTTAAGTCGGAATTTCCTCAAGTTTGCGAATGTCTCTTTGAGATCATCCAGCAGGGTGTGTTTCTCTTTAGTTTTAATGACTATGTCGTCGACATACACCTGCACATTTTTACCTATTTGATCATGCAGACATTTTTGCATACAACGCTGATAAGTTGCGCCAGCATTTCTCAAGCCGAAACACATAACACGATAGCAATAAGCCCCGTACGGGGTGATAAAAGCAGTCTTTATTTGATCATCTGGGTTCAGCGGTATCTGGTGAAAACCAGAGTACGCATCTACAAAGGAGAGTAGTTCACACCCGGCCGTGGAGTCGATCACCTGATCGATCCGGGGCAGCGGGAATGGATCTTTAGGACATGCTTTGTTCAGGTGTGTGTAATCAACACACATACGCCAGACAGTGGCAGCATCCGGTTCATCTTTTTTCTTCTCTACCAGGACCGGGTTAGCCAACCAGTCCGGGTACTTCACTTCTACTACGGCATTGGATGCGAGTAACTTGGCTAACTCGTCACCCACAGCCTTCCTTCTTCCTTCGGCGAGACGCCGTGTCGGTTGCTTCACAGGCCTAGCATCTGGCCTGACATGCAGAGAGTGCTCAGCCAACTCCCTCGGAACACCCAGCAAGTCCTGACTGGACCATGCAAAGATATCCCGATTCTCACGGAGGAAGTGGATGAGCTCGCTTTCCTATTTGCTGTCCAACCCGGCACCGATGATGACGGTGTGCTCCGGATTAGACTCGTCGACACCAACTTTCTTGGACTCCTTCGCCGCCTGGAAGGTTGCTAGTCTGCTGCGGGTTGGACGGACTCGGAACACCGAGTTGAGCAGATTGGGCCAGAGCGACCACCTCATGAATTCTCTTCTTCTCGGCGGCAATCACAAGTGACTCGGCCAGCAGAGATCCGGCAGAAGCACACTCCATGGACCGCCTGTAGTCGCCCGAGATAGTGATGACGCCATTCGGACCCGGCATCTTCATTTTCAGGTAGGCCACATGAGTGGACGCCATGAACTTGGCGAGTGCTGGCCTACCGAGTAAGGCATGATATGGACTCTCGAGATCCACAACCTCGAACAGCAGACTCTCAGTCCGGCAGTTATTCTCGTCCCCGAAGGAGACATCCACCCAGACTGCTCCCATGGGTGCATGCGAGACACCCGGCACGATGCCGTGGAAAGTTGTCCTGCTTGGCTGCATCATGTTCTCGGTTAATCCGAGTTTGACCATGGTGTCTCGGTACATGATGTTGATGCTGCTCCCGTTATCAACAAGAACTCGGCTGAAACTGACGTTGATGCTGGGTCCAACGAATGTCGGATTCACAACCAGAGCATAACCCCCCGGGTTTGGCATGACCTTTGGATGATCCCTGATGCTCTAGCTGACCTCATCCTCGGACCAGTACATAAACTTGGGCACGGCCGGCATGACCGCGTTCACCTCCATCGCTCGCCGGTGTTGACTCTGCTTATCAGTGGGCTCAGTCACAAAGACCATATAACTCTGGTGGGGCTTCCGATACTCGTTCTGCCTACCTGGGCCAGCATTGTTGTTGTAGTTGTTGTTGTTGTTGTTGGCCACCTGGTTGACATCCTCTTGCCTCGGCTGTGCATTCAGGGGTTGAGTGTTTGCACCTGTCAGAGGTGCGGGTCTCGGTGTCGGACCAGCAGCTGCTGGCTGATTCTTGTGTCGATCACAGTCACGAGTCGAGTGTTGAGCCGGTTTGCTGGGGTGTCTGGTGTGAAAGCAGCAAGGGCCATCCAGCATTTTCTCATAGATGTACCTCTCCTGGTCATCCAACTGCTTCTTGTTGCCATTCCATGGCTTCTTCTCGCCGTTCCACGGCTTCCTCTCGCCGTTCCACGACCTTCTCTCGTCGTTCCACGGCTTCTTCCCTTCCGAGTTCTGGCCCCAAGAGGGACCCTCATTCTTCTGGCGCTGGCTGCTGCCGGCACCCGCTTGATCTTGGTCGACAGCTGCGACCTGGTCCGACCCGTACCGGTAATCCGGTCGGTCGTCTCTTCTCTTGTTTCGGTTATCGGGGGCGATCGCTACGCCGGCCCGATCTATCTCGGTCTTGAGCAGGATACCTCCTGCCCACATCAACCTGGGTCAGCAAGGGCTGTGTCGGATCACCGAGTGCATAGCTGTCAGCAATTGACATTGTCTCGGCCAAGGTGGCCGGCATCTCCCTCTGGAGTCTCTGCCAAAGCATGGAGCCATGTCGGCATCCTTGCGCAAACCATGCAATGGCTTGTGACTCAATCACTCCTTCACAGGAGTTCCGGATCGTGCTCCACCGGGTCAGGTACTCCCGGTCTGTTTCGTCTTCTCGCTGCCGACACATGGACAGCTGCTGAGGTCGATTCGGCCTCTTGTAAGTGCTGGAGAAGTTGCTGACGAAGGCGTCGGAGAAGTCGAGCCAGCAGTCAATGCTGTTCTCCTCCAAATTGTTGAGCCAGATTCGGGCTGGTCCCTCTAGCATCTGCGGTACATACCGCACGGCCCATCGGCGACTGCCACCAGCGATATGCACCGCTGTGACGTAATCTGTCAGCCAGTCCTCCGGCTTGGTGCTGCCGTCATAGGTCTTTGCACCCCGGGGGAGCTGGAAATTTGGCACCGGTGCCTGCTTCATGATCCGGGGTCCAAAGCATGCAGGACCCGGTGGGCCTTGCTCCTCCAGCAGTTCAGACAGATAGATTCTGTCAAGCTTGTTGCGAACGTCGTGAGCCGGTAGCTGGCGAGCTCCCAGCCTAGCACCGAGTGCGCCCTCGGTTGCCAGATCTCTGTATCTTGTATACCCGGCACGCTCCATGGCCGAGTAACCATCATCATACCGGTCAGCGGCCGGCTCGGCATACCCGGCACCCGCTTGTTGACGAGGTGGATTGGGTACCGGATACCGAGGTGGCTGACCCGGATTTGCCGGATTAACTCGGTTGGCTTCATGTCTGCCCTGAACAGGTTCTAGAGCTCCCTGTCCGGGTTGACCTTGGGCAGCTTTCTGCTTTCCGGCATATACCGGATCATACGCCTGCATCTGTTTGTTCTTGCCAGAGAGTTCACACTCTGGCCACGGCTTGCACCGACATACGGCGAAGAGGCCTGTCCCTTGGACGCTCCTCCGGCACCACCATTGGAGTAGAGGTATCCGGATCCTCCTGCACCCGGGTTTGCATTCCGGTATGCCTCATTCTGGCGGTTGGCTACAGCTACCAACTCATTAACTCGGTCCTGCTGCCTATCACGAGCTTCACCGGCTAAATTAGGTAACTCAGCTATAGCAGCCTCAGCAGCTCTAAGGTTCTTGCCCGGGGTACTGTATTTTGGCCGGCCTGCCGACACATAACTAGCAGTTCTACCAGATCTGGCTCGACCATCTCTAGCTATTTCTGCATTGAGGTCTCTGCCTCTAGCTCGTACCTCATTTATGCGACTAACCGGGTTGGCTACCGGTGTAAAACCATGAGCGATATTGTACTCACGGAGGGAGATGTCGAAATCCTGCTTGACTCGGGCCACCTCCTGGGCCTCTCGGAGTATCTCCAGGCGTTGCTGCTCCAACTCCGCCTGAGTCAGAGCAACATCTGCGCTCGGAGTCACTGGAGTTGTCAGCTTCTCAATCGCGCCATGAAGAGGACTCGGCGTCACCGGCACAGCAGATGTACCGGCCTGCTCCGAACGATTCTCCGGCCTCTCCAGCGGCGGGCGCGCCGTCCTGGTAGTTCTGGTGCTGACCTCAGCATCAACAACCGGGGCGGTCACCATGACCTCTGCACAGCTAGCAGCGGGACAGGCGATACGTCGGCCGCGAGCCGCACAGACAGCGGGGGGATCCGCGGCAACCTGCACCCTTTCGGGAAACCGGCAGGAGACCTCGGTGGCGATGTAGATGGTGAGGGAGCCGAACTCGATGAGGCAGCCGTTCCGGGGCAGTGGCCTGCTGCCGAAACAGCCGGCGTTGTCGCTGACGACGTTGAGCGAGCCGAACCTGTGGACAAGGCCACAGAGAACGCGCTCACCCGACTCGATGAAGGAACCCGTCCGGATGAACACACCAGCCAGCGCCGCTGCTGACCCCACGGTGGGCGCCAACTGTCGTGGTGGTGCACGGACAGATGCCATATAGGCTTAAGGTGGGGCCGATTGGATGCTGGAGGTACCGGGGAGGGCTTGCACGCACGGCGTACAGACACGAACACACGGACACACACACACACACACACACACACACACACACGCGATTTACCCAGGTTCGGGGCTCTCGTGAGGAGATAACACCCCTACTCCTGCCTGCTGCTTGATTTATATGTGGATTACAACTGGTTACAAGCTTGCTCCTCGAGCTGGGTAGGAATGACTACTAACTCTACGCCTATACCGAGTCTCAGAACTGCACTCTTGCTCTCCTGCTATCTCTCAGAAACTACTAAGTGCTCGTCCAGCGTCTCCGCGTCCGTCCAGGAATCGTCCCTGTAAGAGGAGCCCCTGGTACCCCTTATATAGGGAAACCCAGGGTTACAATGCAAAACATTGCTTCTGGCGCCATACCCCTTGGTCTCCGGCCGACACGGGCGCTGCTGCGCCATACCCAGACCGTGGCAGCGCTGGTCGCCACGGTCCCCTCTGTGTCAGACAGCACACCCACGCCTAGGCCTAGCGCCACTGTGCCGCGCCATCCGCGTCAGAGGCATGGCCGAGGTACGGCACGCCGTCCACTTGTGGCACGCCGCCGCCCTTGTCTCGCTCCGTGTCCCAAGGAGCTTGGACCACCGTCCGAGATGACTTCCATCCGGCATAGGTATGCCCCATGCTCTTGACTCGGTTTGCCCCTTCCTGCACATAAGAACAATGAAGGAGACTCCGACATATAATAAACATGATCCGACATGAGGCTATGTCGGTATGACCCGACTCGGACGAATCCGGGTAAGCCAGTAGGATATGTCGGTTTCCATTGACTCGGTCAACTCCGAGTCAACCTTATTTTACCATATTGACCCCACTCGGGGGCTTCCCCCCGACAATCTTATCGCGTTATCCTAGGCACTGGTGAAGTATAAGATACAACCTCCCTAATACATTGTATCTTAACACTTGTATCTAAGTGTACTTGTATTTAATGCTTTAGCCTTATACTTGCATGTGATTGGGCTAGCAACTTTTTTTGTCCTATGATCCCGTGCAAGAGTTGTATCTTATATAAGATACAAGCTCAATCTCTTTCTTCATTAATGCGGTGCCACCTAAGCAAAATGTCTAGGATACTGCGCTAAGAGCATGGCTAATAATACAGCCGGCAACCGGCTACAAGAGAGTGTCATGTCATCAAGAGGTAGCATTAAAAATCACTCATACAATAGTGTTAGCTATAAGCTGGCTATTAGATTAGCATTTTTCTTCTCTTTCTCTCTATCTCTCTCTTCACATTTATTGCATTTGCCTAGGAGCACGCGTAGAGGCGGACTCTTGCATGAGAGCCCACTCCCTTATTTTTACATGTCTCTCTCCTCCACATAGGATAAAATGCCACGTAGGCGGGCTATTAGCCTCTTATTATACTTGCTCTAAGGCTGGTGCCAGTGCACCGCCCGTGATAGCCCGGCCACGTCAGCTTTTACCCCCACTCTCACCACACTCTCACCCCACGGTGCCAATGCACGGGCTGTAGTGCCAGCTCTCACTTCTCTCTCCTCCACATCAGCATTTCTTTTTCAGATTTAGTTATTTCACTCGCTTTTGTTTAGACATTCAAAATAATGCAAGAAAATTATTTTATTCAACTAAAATGTTACCGATTGCATAATAAATAAATAAATTACATACAAATAAAAAAATTACATAATAAATTTCACTCGCTGACGTGGACGAATCAGAGCTCGCCACGTCAGCTAGCCGTTGCCACGCCGCGCTCTCGCCCCGCCCCGCCAGCGCGCCGCCCCGCTCCCGCCTCCCTATCGCCCCCCTACCGNATCTTGTATACCCAGCACGCTCCATGGCCGAGTAACCATCATCATACCGGTCAGCGGCCGGCTCGGCATACCCGGCACCCGCTTGTTGACGAGGTGGATTGGGTACCGGATACCGAGGTGGCTGACCCGGAATTGCCGGATTGACCCGGTTGGCCTCCTGTCTGCCCTGAACGGTCCTGGGCCTCCCTGGCCGACATTGCCTTGGGCAGCCTTCTGCTTTCCGGCATATACCGGATCATACGCCTGCAGCTGTTTGTTCTTGCCAGAGTTCACACTCTGGCCACGGCTTGCGCCGACATACGGCGAAGAGGCTTGTCCCTTGGACACTCCTCCGGCACCTCCACCCGAGTAAAGGTACCCGGATCCTCCTACACCCGGATTTGCATTCCGGAATGCCTCATTCTGTCTGTTGGCTACAGCTACCAACTCATTAACTCGGTCCTGCTGCCTATCACGAGCTTCACCGGCTAAATTAGGTAACTCAGCTATAGCAGCCTCAGCAGCTCTAAGATTCTTGCCCGGGGTACTGTACTTCGGCCGGCCTGCCGACACATAACTAGTAGTTCTGCCAGATCTGGCCCTACCATCTCTAGCTATCTCTGCATTGAGGTCTCTACCTCTAGCACGTACCTCATTCATGCGACTAACCGGGTTGGCTACCGGTGTAAAACCATGAGCGATATTGTACTCACGGAGGGAGATGTCGAAATCCTGCTTGACCCGGGCCACCTCCTGAGCCTCTCGGAGTATCTCCTGGCGCTGCTGCTCCAACTCCGCCTGAGTCAGAGCAACATCTGCGCTCGGAGCCACTGGAGTTGTCAGCTTCTCAATCGCGCCCTGAAGAGGACTCGGCGTCACCGGCACAGCAGATGTACCGGCCTGCTCCGGACGATTCTCCGGCCTCTCCAGCGCGGGCGCGCCGTCCTGGTAGTTCTGGTGCTGACCTCGGCCACCCCGGTACCAGCAACCGGGGCAGTCATCATGACCTCTGCACAGCTAGCAGCGGGACGGGCGATACGTCGGCCGCCAGCTGCGCACACAGCGGGGGGATCCGCTGCAACCTGCACCCTTTCGGGAAATCGGCAGGGAACCTCGGTGGCGACGTAGACGGTGAGGGAGCCGAACTCGATGAGGCAGCCGTTCCGGGGCAGTGGCCTGCTGCCGAAACAGCCGGCGTTGTCGCTGACGACGTTGAGCGAGCCGAACCTGTGGACGAGGCCACAGAGAACGCGCTCACCCGACTCGATGAAGGAACCCGTCCGGATGAACACACCAGCCAGCGCCGCTGCTGGCCCCACGGTGGGCGCCAACTGTCGTGGTGGTGCACGGACAGATGCCATATAGGCTTGATGTGGGGCCGATTGGACGCTGGAGGTACCGGGGAGGGCTTGCACGCACGGCGTACAGACACGAACACACGGACACCACACCACACACACGATTTACCCAGGTTCGGGGCTCTCGTGAGGAGATAACACCCCTACTCCTGCTTTTCTGATGTATATAAGTGGATAACAACTGATTACAAGCTTGCTCCCTGAGCTGGATAAGAAGAACTACTAACTCCAAGCCTCTACCGAGTCTCAGAACAGCTCTCTGGCTCTCCTCTAGCTCTCAAGGAAAGACTAAGTATTTGCTCAGCGTCTCTGCCTCTCTCCAGGAATCGTCCCTATAAGAGGAGCCCCTGGTACCCCTTATATAGGGAAACCCAGGGTTACAGTGTAAAACAGAGTCACTGTCACCATACTCCTTGGTTGCCGCCCGACACGGGCACCGCTGCACCATGCCCAGACCGTGGCAGCGCTGGTCGCCACGGTCCCCTCTGCATCCAACAGCACGCCCACGCCTAGGCCTAGCGCCACTGTGCCGCGCCGCCCGTGTCAGAGGCGTGGCCGAGGCTTGGCACGCCGTCCACTTGCGGCACACCGCCGCCCTTGTCTCGCTCCGTGTCTTAAGGAGCTTGGTCCACCGTCCGGGATGACTTCCACCCGGCATAGGCATGCCCTATGCTCTTGACTCGGTTTACCCCTTCCTGCACATAAGAACAATGAAGGATACTCCGACATTTAATAAACATGATCCGACATAAGGCTATGTCGGTTTGACCTTACTCGGACGGATCCGGGTAAGCCAGTATGATATGTCGGTTTCCATTGACTCGGTCAACACCGAGTCAACCTTATTTTACCATATTGACCCCACTCGGGGGCTTCCCCCCGACAATATCTATTGTCCAAGGACAATGAGCAAAAGGAAATATTTTTTTCCCGGTGAGTAGAGATATCAAAGGTCATCCTCACAAGATAAAACATATGGCAAGAGATAATAAATAAACACACCATATTTAAAAGGTTTGTTGGTAGTTTCAACTATTCGAACCAACCGGCAAAGCCATGGATAGAATAATATGAAACAAATGGTTTCTCACATAATATATGGAAATGGATATTAGAGAAAAACCACACCAAGCAAACTCACACAAACAAGAGCCAAAGAATAACCAAAAGGAAAATTGGAACTTGTTTGAGCAAACATGCCACATAAGAAAAAGATAATTTACCATATCAAATCTAGGTGGCAAACCTCAAATGTTCACATTTTTATGGTATTGTAATATGCACATAGCTTATTACTCCCCCATAATGTGATAATTCATTTATTTTTGGACATTGTAGAATTTGAATTTCTCATGGATATGACATACCACATAGTAGCTAGATAATATAGAAATATCAATACTAGGTGGTGTGCCCCATGTCCACACATTTTTAGGTTTGTGAAGTGCACAAAGCACATCACTCCCCCAAAATGGGATAGTCCATTAATATCTCAAACGAGCCAAATGGAATCCACACAAGATTCAATAAAGCTCAACACACAAATTACACATACATGATACACAACTATCATACACAACCTTGGATAACAAGACAAGTAGGAAAGGAGCATATCATATACAAACATGCTAGGAACAAAACTAACACATGCAAGGGAGCAGCAACTTTCAATGTATATATGAATTAAATACAAGTTACCGCAAGGAGGAAGCATTGGATATGAGATAGATATGTGATAATCCAATTGACTTGGCTTGAGAAATAAAATCATGAAGATCCCTTAATTCTTCAAAATAGCCAAGTCACCAATGTCCTCCATAGCAACCTATTGATCAAGTTGAAGCTTGTTGGTCCCCAACCAAGTTGGGTCCTAAGAGGTTAGTCACAATAGGCTTGGGAACCCAAATGGTGCGTTTCTTGACACCACTTTGAGCTCCCACATAGTTGGCAAACACATTGCCAACTCTATCCTTCCTAAGAGAATATACATCATCAACTATGATAGGAGAGGATGAGGTACCGTTAGTGCATGAAGAAGCAAGATGACCTTTGCCACGGCAAAGGTAGCAACACCGACTCTTCTTCTTCTTAATATGCTCTTCAACTTGAGGAGCAATATCTTGAGTCTTCTTGGGAGGTGGCCTTTGTTCAACATGTGGTTGAGCACGAGTTTGAACAAGAGGCCGCTTCCCTAGTTGCTTCTCACTAAGAGGCTTCTTCTTCATTGGGCAATCCCGAACGTGGTGCCCTTCAACCTTGCACTTGAAGCAAGTGATATTGGCCGGATTCTTGACTTGAACTTGGCCCTTCTTCTTCTTATCTTCTTCTTCTTCCTCAAACTTGGACTTGTTCTTGTTGTTGGAGTTGAATCCAAGTCCACTCTTGTCATTAGGGGATTGTTGCACCCTCAACATGTTGTCAAGTGCACTCTTCCCCTCATGACGCTTTTCCAAGCCTTTCTTCAAAGAAGTGGCATGGGCCTTGAGCTCTCCTCTCTTCTCTACATGGTTAGTGACAACACAAGTACTAGAGGAGGTAGATGCATCATTGTTAGAGCAACAAGGCAAAGCAAGTAATTCATCACATGATGTACCAACATTTTTAGTGGATGAACTACTAGGACTAGCACATGGCAATATAGCATTGTTAATTAAAGTTGTGCTAATATCCACATGAGGCTCACTTGATGTTACCTTTGTAGTGATGGCCTCATGAGTTAACTTAAGACAAGCTAGGATGCTAGAAGTTCATCATTAAAGCTAGAAAGCTTTTCATGATTTTCTTCCAACTTCCCATAGGATGCTAGGATTATCATTAGAGCTAGATAGCTTTTCATGACTTGCTTCCAACTTCTCATACTTGCTAGTTACCAACTTAAGTTGAGCCCTTAGCTCAACATTCTCCTTCATAATGGATGCTTCACAAGACGTGGAGTTAGTAGCACAAGCATCATTAACTTTAGGAATAGAAGAAGATAACTTGTCAAGCTCATTATTTAATCTAGCATTTTCCATTTTAAACACTTTATTTTGCATGAGCATGATCATGTTCTTTAATGATTTTAGCAATTATTTCATTATGAGACTCCTCGATAGATTCTAGTTTCTCCTCTAGAGAAGCACGAGTCTCTTGCTCTTCCTCAAGAGCATCTTCTAACGATGCTTTCTCCATAGCATCATATCTTTCGATCTTACCCTTTTCTTCAAGGCTTGCTTCCAAGGCCTCAATAGTTTCCCCACGCTCAATAAGAGTGCTCATGATTTCAAAGAGGTTAGCTTGGGCACTTTTATTGCTAGGAAGGGCTTTAAGAATCATAAGACCTTTATTTTGAAGAAGGGCATTAATTTTTTCCATATCATCTTCTTCATCATTATTATCATTATCATTATTATCATCATTGTCATTACTAGAAGAAGATTTAACCATAAGACAATGAGAGGTGGATGAAGAAGAATAATTAATTTTTGAACTACTCAAGTTCAAATCTTGTTCCACAATTAATTGGGTTTCCTCTACATTAATATTCATGCAAGAGTTAGAGGGAACACAAGCATTTTTATCATTGGAACAAGATAAAGCAAGCATATCATAGAGAGAATTATCCAAGGAAGTTTTAGATGATATGCAAGGACTATCAACACTAGCATGTGAATCATTTATAGTGCTATGAGTGTTTAAGTCCAAAGATGAATCATCGCAACTAGATAGAGATGGAAGATCATTGATAATGAGCTCACTATCCAAAATGCAAAACCCATCACTACTCACCATCACATTAGTTTGTGGCTTACCACATTTTGGTGAAGTAGATGAAGACGAGAGCTCCTCACGGCTGGAGGTGGAGGGAGAGCAATCATCCTTAATAGAGTTGGACACTCCATATTTTTCTTGAAGCTTGGTCCATAATTCATGAGTATCCCGGAGAGGCATGATTGACACAAAAACTACAACACTCACAAATTTGCAAAACTCATTAGATGCTAGAGCATCTAGATATAAGTTTTTCTCATCCTCTAAAGTCGTACTTTCGTAGTCCTTTGGAGGAGAAAAACCTATATCTAAGATCCGCTCAATATCGGGGTCCAAGACCCGTAAGTGACTAAGCATATGAGTTTTCCAAACATTAAAATTTGTGCCATTGAATATAAACATGGAATTGTGCACTAAATCCCTAGACGACATCTTTACTCTCTAGGCGGTAAAGCCAAACAAGAGAGACGAGGCTCTGATACCAATTGAAAGAACAAGCTATGCCCGGATGTCGCCTAGAGGGGGGGGGTGAATAGGCGATTAAAACTTTTTCTAATTAGGGGCTTGATAATTGCGGAATAAAACTATGTGTTTAAATTAACAAGCCAACAACCTAATTACTAGGCTCACCTATGTGCACCAACAACTTATGCTAAGCAATCTAAGCGACAAGGTGATAGCTAGAGAAGAACTTCAAGCACGATGGCTATCACAATGTAAATTGCATAAGTAAAAGCTCGGGTATAGAAATAACCGAGGCACGCGGAGACGAGGATGTATTCCCGAGTTCCTCCTTGTTAAGGGAGTACGTCTCGTTGGAGGGGTGTGAGCTCGCCACAAGAGTCCTACTCAAGATGCCACAAAGGCCTCACCCTATTCTCCGATGAACCGCACCCAAAGGTTTGGTTCACCTTCCACTATCGGAATCCTTCGGGGTGGATTCCGGAGCCCTTACAACTTTTGGGGCACACACCCACAACTCAATTGGGGGCTCCCAAAGTGTGCCGAAGCTTCACAAGCCGAAGTCTTCGCGGCACCACCGTCTAGGGTCCAATGACCCAAGAGTAACAAGCTCCCAACCTTCAATCCCACGAATCACCGTGGGGAGCACAACCCGATGCAACAAATGCAAAAGGGGAAGATCACACCAAGTGGTCAAATCCTTCACGCCAAAATCCAACCAAAACAACTAATGCTATGGAGGGATTTAGGAGGAAGAACGGAGGAGAAACACCAAGAACTCCAAAATCTAGATCCCACGAGTTCCCCTCACTTAGAGGAGATTTTGTTTGGTGAGAGATGGATCTAGATCTCCTCTCTTGTTTCCCTAAATTTGGGCAAGAATCATCGGAGGGATTAGAGGGAATCGAGCTCTCAAAATGTTGGCAATGGAGGAGAGAGAGCAAGGGATGAGATCTAAAGGAAAAATGGGGAAGAAGCCCCTTTTATAGTGGGCTCCAAAAATGGAGCCGTTGGGAAGAAACAGTGGGGAAAAAGGGGCAGCAGGCAGGCCAGCCTGGGGCCGGCCGGCAGCCGGCCTGGCCGGCCTGGAAACTCTCCACCGATCGAAACAGAAGAACCGGATGCAGAGGACCCGGCCAGCAACCGGCCATGGGCCGGCCTGCCAGCACCTGGGCCGGGGGGCAGCCCGAGCTGGCCGGCCTCATCCCGGCCTGGGGCCGGTCAGCCAGCACCCGGGTGGGCCGGGGAATAGCCCGAGCCTGCCGGCCTCGCACCGGCCTGAGGCCGGCCCGGCCGGCCGGCCTGGCTACCCCCCCCCCCCCCCCCCCCCCCCCCCTTTTCTGTTAAAAACACTGTCAAATGAACTTTCCGAAATAGAAATGCAATATCTCCCACATACGAACTCCGTTTTCGATATTCTTGGACTCGTTGGAATCGTCACAACGAGCACTACAAGAATATGCTGAGAAACATCATAGTCCAAGAATATAATATACAAATAAATGGGGGAAAGGTAAAAGCTCCTATTTGGCAAATCGGAAATATGCAATAACTTTCACCCGCGAACTCCGTTTTCGATAATCTTGGACTCGTTGGAATCGTCACAACAAGCACTACAAGATTATGCAGGAGAAACATCATAGTCCAATAAATATTATAAAACCAAATGGGGAAAGGTTAAATAAAACTCATTTTCGCAAACCGGAAATTCTATAACTTTTGCAATTGAAGTCCGAATGAAATAAAACCAATTTTGTTGGAAAGAGGACTACAAAATGCTACCTTTGAAAATGGCAAACAAGCAATGGAGATTTTGCAAAGAAATGGAAGAGATAAATCTTCCGCCCGGATAAACCGGCAAATCTCCAATACCGAAACCGCAATAGAAGACGCATATGAAAACCGTTTTCGGTGAAACTTGGCTTTGTCATGACAAGCACGACAGCACCAAGACCACACCACGATAAGAGACAATAAGAAACCAATAAAGATGATAGCATGGGTTCAAAGGTTTGTTGCTCCTACGATTGACACGATTCATGATATTCGGTCGAGAACCCCTCTGATAGTACGGCTATCTATCCTATAATACCGGTCTCTCACTAAACATATGAGACCGTAAAATAGAACCCTATCAAGATCATACCTTTGCCTTGCGCATAAATCCACTTGAGGTCGATGAAGACGATCTTCATCTCCTCAAGACGCAACACCTTCCTCGATTGCGCTTCGGGGAAGATTCACTTGATGCTCCCCATACACCAAGATGGGAGACGCTCTCTTCGGCATATCTTCACTTGGCCTTGAGTTATGATCAACCGCCACAAAGCCTGATCAACACAAACTTTTCTTCTTCCCTTAACCTTGACTCCAACAAATGGAGAACAAGCAAACAAATGGACAACCTACAAATATAGCTCAATGCAAATATTAGTCCATAGAGATTGTCATTAATTACCAAAATCATGCATGGGGGCAACCATGCACTTTCAGATGCACTATCGGCGCAGCCTGCTGCGTCGGGGAGGATGTGGGTGGCTCGGTGAGGCGGCAGCCGGCGGCGCAGAGGAGGAGGCGAGGCGGCGGCCGGCGGCAGGAGCGCGAGGGCGCGAAAGGGAGTGTCGCAGGAGAGGCTACGCGCGCTATGGCGGCTAGGGTTTCACGGTGACCTTTTTATCTCACGCGGTGAAAGAAAGGTACGGCTGAGATGCGCCAGTAGAGACGATCAAACGGCCATGAGTGCAAACGCGCTGAGAAGAGCCCCAACACGGGCAAGGATGTATCTTAGATGCAAATCTCAAGATAATGCATGAGTTCTTGGGGAGCTTTCCTTCATTATTTAGAGCACTATCTTATCAACTGATATTTGATCTTTTCAATTGGTATTTGATTTCTATCCTATGTGTTTATGAAAGACAAACCATTTACTGTGGTGATTTCTGCCATCATGAAAAGTGTAAAGAGTGCTTGGTTTATTTGGTGTAACCTTTCTCTCTTTTGGGATTTTTCTTTCACATTTCTTCATTGGTGTGTCACATCTTCTTAAATGAGAAAAGGCGGGGATAGACAAAAGAGATGACGCTACAAAAGATCTCCGTGAAATTTCTCTTAGTTTAAATGAAGTCTCTGCTTCAGTCTCAAGGGGATTATTTTGGTTGTATTGCTCCCCAAAATCTTTTTGACCTCGCCAGCTGAGGTAAATTCACGTAATTGCCCTTGAGAGACTTCCCAGTTTATCAAGTTAAATTATTAGGAGTAGCCAAAATTTAAAAGGTAAAATTGAAATGGGATATAAAAAACTTTTCTACCACTTGCTCATGAGCTGAAAACAGAGACACATGGCAAATCTATTTGGAATGGCATGAAAATACCATGTATGGGTAGGTACGGTGGACACTGCTGGACTTAAATTCACTACATGTTGTTGGAGACATGGAACCGTATGTAAGGTTTAAAAAAATTTGCAATGTAAAGCATCAATCCTTCTACAAAGCGTCAAGTAATTATTCATGCAATAGTCAAGATCCAGTCAAGTGATCTAATACACTTCTTTCCCGCATCAACTGTTTCGAAGTCAAGTGAATTAATGCAAGTGAGACTTTGGGATTTTGCCACCGTGAGGCTATGGCAAAGAGAATTATGATGGGGGTTTGGAATTAAGGTAAAAAAGAAAGACTCAAACAGTTGAGAAGATAACCATTAGACTAGAGAAATTCTTGTAGTTGACACTGTAAAATGAGTAGTGATTGCCATACAACCCGTGTTTGCAGTTGTGACACATAGCAAAGTAACTTAAATTGTTGAGAGCAGTAAAAGGGATTTTCTCATTTAAGAAGACCTTGAGTACAAGTCCCCAGAACTACATCTCTCAGTGCGGACTTAATCCGCTTTATCCTGCACATAGGAGTCTCTAATTCACGTAAATAAGCCATCAATAATATTTTCACATAGCTAGCAAACATCATGTTGATTGAAGGCAAACTTAATCAAAAGTTCAGCCGGGACTGGAGCGGATGCATTTGTTCTACAGCAGGTGGGTGTCTCGTGATCTATCTCATATAAAAAGCTCGCAAGCATATACTCATATATTCATGATTCAAGTTCGAACTCTAGAACCCCCGGTTTTGCGTCCGGCATCCCAAAGAGGGTTTAGGGGCTCCTGCGGTGGAGATGCTCTACGTGTAAAAAAATGAAGTTAGACTACCAAAAATTATAGTTTTAGGAGCTTCTCAACAATTATTTTTGCGAGTATTTTTCGTTGTCAACAGGAGGAATTTAATGATCGTGAATGTCAAAAATCAAAAGAGGGTCAAAATCAAACTAATATATGAGTTTGCATTTAGCTACACCACATATGCTCTACTGCTAGCGATCCCACGTCAACTATGAAATGGGACATCCATCATAGTGAATAACCATAAACTATTCCAAGTCGAGACGCTCAATCAAGATTACTAGCTAAGAATAATCAAAGAGACAAAGTTTGTCAACAGTAATTGCCTGCCTTTAACATCCACATGATAGTGAATAACCATAACATATTGCCAGTCCATATTCCAAGTCGAGATGCGCAATAAATATTACTCCCTCCGTTTCTATAATATAAGATGTTTTAGCTATTCACATGTTAGATTCGAATGTAGATACATCTGTCCCACTTTCATTTGTAAAAAAGGTAAAACATCTTATATTTAGGAACGGAGGAAGTACTTGCTAAGAATAATCAAAGAGACAACTGAAGAAGTTTCTCAACAATAATTGTTTGCCTTAACATTCATCACAGTGAATAACCAGAACATATTCCAATGTCCAGATGCGCAATCAAGATTGCTAGCTAAGAATAATCAAAGAGACAAATGAAGAAAGTTCTCGACAGTAACTGTCTGCCATAACATCCATCATAGTGAATAACGAGAACATATTCCAAGTCGAGACGCGCAACCAAGATTACTAGCTAAGACAATCAAAGAGACAACTGGAGAAGTTTCTTAATAGTAATTGTTGTCTGCCTTAACATCCATCATAGTGAATAACCACATAACCTATTCCAAGTCCATTGCGACAAGCGGGCAGTCTCACACCTATTCCAAGTCCATATTATCCTCGTGACGATCATCCATGGAACTGCGATCTACTTCTTCTTCCACCATTTGGACTGGATGAGCCTTGGAAGTAAAGACATGCACCTTCCTGCGGGAGGATCCTCCCAGCGACGTCGGGCCTCGTTTTCTGATGCTTCCTTCTGAATCTGCAGGGAATTGAAAAGAGGTAAAACTGTCAGCGATCCCTCAAAAAAATAAGAAAGTATAATTGTCAGCGTGCTATAGACAGCAAGAAATTCTATTCTACTGTCAAAAAAAAAAAAATCAATTCTAGAACGTAGCAACAACCTATATTTTTTGGTTACGTATATGAATTTGCAATCTCAAATTTAGTTGAAAAGGGTGTACCTCCTGGTGGTGCGAGATACTGGGAGATGCTAGTGAGCATGTAGGCGAAGTCCATGCTGCCTTCTCTTTGTGTGGTGTACCTGGCGACTCGCTCCATCTTCTTGTTCTTCATGTCAAGAGAAATCACGCTGGACTCGCCGTCAAGTAGAGCTAGCCTAGCCTTGGCCATCAGGTAGAGAATATCACCATGGTTGGAGCTGAGAGTTGGGTGGGCAACCAAGAAAGATCCAAGAGCCAATCCATCTGAGGGGGTAATATCATCAGATTTCAGTTCCCCGTCCTTGTGAAACTCTGAATCAGCAACTGACATACTCCATGTAACGGCGCTCCAGGAATTCAGGCCCGGGGTGGTGTCGTGGATCTCAAGATCGACGAACTTGATGCGGTTATCAACAACGGCGATATCCCGGGAGAAGGACGAGGTGCTGACGCAGTATGGGAAGTTGTCGTTGCGCTCCTGCACTGGCTTGGGCAGCGGGATGTAGCGAAGCTGCCTCGGGCCGCCCCCGTTGCTTTCCTCCTCAGGAGGCACGTGAAAGTCACAGAGGATCATGCCCTGCGATAGGTCGACCCAGACCATGGTGCCGCCGATGGTGATGACCCTGTCGGATCTAAAACGATGAGGTGGCTCCTGCGGAAAAACAGTAGGCTCGCGGGTCCAGGGATCAGCCTTGGATGAATCGTAGACGAAGAGGTCGTAGTGCGTGATTCCTGATTCCTCCATTCGAGTAAAAATCGTGGCGATTTTATAGGCATCGTATTCCTCGTTGTTGGTGTAGGGGGGTTTGTGGCGGCGGGCAAGGGCATGGGTGAGCGTGAGGGTGGGGGTGGGTGGGGTGAAGGGAAGTTGCTGCTTGGTCCCGCTCCTGGTGCTGTACCGCAGGATGCCAACCTCACCTTGAGTGAAGTAGCTATATTTCTCCCATGGAAAGAAGCCAGGTTCAGGGTGGGGAAGCAGTACTAGCTTGGGCAATTCATGGCCGCGGGTGGGGGCATGGTAGACAAAGAAGTTGTAGTCGGTGGATCTGGCAAGCAAGGTAGGTCCGTGCTTCACGCAGATGAGGGCGAGATTACCCGCCGTGGCCAGTATCCGAGGCTCACGGATGAACTGGGTGCGTTCACCGCTAGTGTAGGATATGCAGAAATAGGAAATATGCGGCGGCGGGGTGAGGCAGAAGGTGACCTGTAGCTCCTCGGGTTTGCCCGCTCTCGTGATGAAGGGAGAACGAGCGGATGTGTGGTTGCTCTCGTCGAACATGTAGGCGACGCAGTCGATGAGGGCTTCCCCCCAGTCCCATGAAGCAATCTCGTCTTCTTCCGCGTCGCCGCTTTCTGGTGGCGGACGGAGGGACTTGTCGTAGTAGCTAGACAGGGACGGGAACGAAGATCGAATAGACATATTCGAGGATCCTTTACTACCTGTAGTAGTATTTATCAACGGAGGTTCTTCTTCCTATTGGAATCGGATGGACAGACAGAAGTTGTATTAGATTATGCAACAAAACCTTACAAGAGAAATACAAGGATCAATCCGAAACAAAGCCACCAACCTAGCGACAGCTCGCTACACCTAAAACAATGATGAAGGCGGTGGCCAAGAACAGAGCCGTATGCCCTGACAACACACCAACGCGTATCACCAAATAATCGAAGGCCACAATAAGCCGTCCGATAGCGAGCAAGGGGCACAACCGGTCCAGCAGACTCTCAGCGGCACCGGTGCACACGCGCCACAGAAGTCGTCGTCGCCGTCTTTCTCAAACCCATCTTCATCTTCACAAAGGACCAAAGCATTATCCTTGTCAGGCCTCCCATCGACGCCGCCATGGTGCCAGACAGCTCCACCAACCTGCACATGTATATCATCGCACGCCCGTTGCCGAGACCCCGCAGCGCCAAACATAATACCTCTCCCCTAATTCACAATATAGTCTTTTTAAACAAGCTATAAACTGGCATGTTAAGATGTAATAAATTCTCTCCAACATCTAAAAATCTATAGAATCGTGTCCTAAGACTAGCCACAATGGGGGGTATCATAGCTAGTATCATACATGCCATGTTGGTAAAAATCTGATGTGGCACAACAATTAATGAAGAAAGAGATGGTAGTGGTATCTACCTATGTTACGGTATCATAGCACATAAAACTAGATATTTTAATACCAAGTAAATCTTATACACATAGTTGTATTGGGATTCTATGATACTACTACATGATACTCTAGTAAAGCTAGGTGCCCCCCCACAGTAAATGCACGCCTCATAATATGGTCACTCACCCCACGGACGTCACTTTGCGGTCATGCACCCACGTTTATTCTCTTTAAGTTCTAATTTGAAAATGTTTATCTACTGAACCATAAGTCAAAATTCTAATATATTTTCACGGTTGGCATTGTCTCGACGGGATCTTGAACACTAGATCAATGAAGCTCACATGATAGGATGCTAACGATCCTTGATGAGATATACTCTATGGATCTAAACGATCCAAAGAATAGGGGCAATCCTTTGGTTCCAAGTTGTGAACCGTGTTTGTCTGTGTTGATGGTGTAAGTTGGCTACTTGTTTTTATGATCAGCCAAATTAATTAATTTATTGATCAAGTCAATTGATATATTGCTCAAGTATTACAACAGGTATTTGGCATAGACTAGTCATGTCATATCCAGATTATGGTCTATATCGAGCTAGTGTGCTGATGCATTTCTCGTAATAGGTGGAATATTCTTCAGTGGGAGGCGAGGTTCCCGTCGATAGCGAGGTGCTTGTGGTGACTTCGTCAATCTAAAGACCTGACCCACCGGCTCAATATCTCGAAGGTGCTCATAGGGGTAAGGTGTGCGTGTGTGCGTTCATAGGGGTGAGTGTATGAGCGTTTATATGAGCACATGTGTTGTACTGTGTTTCGCAAAAAAATGTGTTACAGGCTATTGATATGTTGCAAACGTATCTACTTTTCCAAACACTTTGCTATTGTTTTACCTCGGATTTCCATGTGAATGGTTTGGAACTAATCCGAACTAACGATGTTTTCAGGAGAATTGCATTTGGTGTCTTTCTCTTGTGCAGGGTTCAAAAGTTCGCAGAAAATTCCAGAAAAATCAGAAAAAGGATTTTTGGAATAAATAATCTACGGAGCCGGAAGCACCTGATGGGGGGCCACCCCATGAGCAGGGGCGGGCCCCACCCGCGGGTGGGCCTTGGGCCGCGTCAGAAGGCCGCCCCTGCCCCTGGGACATCGTCGCTCAACCCCCCTTCGCATATAAGTCACGTCTGACCTAAAAACGACGGGACCCCGATCACTTTTTCCAGATACATTACGGAGCTCCGCCGCCATCCCGAAACCTAAATTCAGAGTCCAGGATCGTTGTTCCGGCACCCTGCCGGAGTGGAGATCGCCGCCATCGTCACCGCCAACGCCTCTCCATCAACCATCCATGCTGCTCCCCCCCCCCCCCCCCCCCGCACCATGTGTGAGTAGTTCCCTACTGCAGACAAGGGGATGGAAGTGATTGAATAAGATTGCTCATGTAATTCGATGTCAGATTGTTAGGGCATGATGCCTAGTATCCTCTATTTGTGTTAATCATCGTTGGTACAATTAGTTATGCTTAATGCTTGCCACCTTGGGCCCGGGTGCCATGTTTTCATATCTGATCATATTATGTTTTCATGAATATAATTGATGTTTGGGTCATATCTACTAGTTGTATTCACTATTGTCAACCGGAACCGGAGACCCCGAGTGACAGTAATGGGGACATCGATGGGAATGGTTGGTAACTCGAGGGTTAAATGTATTGTGTTAATGATTTGCTCTGGTGTTCTATTAAAAGGAATACCTTAATTGCCATTAGTTCCTTAATTGGCTCGGCTGAAACCGGATGGCAGGACAATAGATGTTATGCGACTTCTCATTGCGAGTGGTTACAACTATATATGGAATACATGCCTATGATTGTTTGATACTTGGAAACTATATTTATTTGCTTTGTGCCTAGTTATGTTTATTTCATGAGCTATCTTATTCATGCAACGCCCGTTCGTCCGTCCCTGTGCCTACGGTGTTTTAATCCTGTTGTTTACATTTGATACTATCGCTGTCACCATTGCTACCTTTATTTTATCACTGCTGTTACTATTTTACTGCTGCCATCAATTTGTTGTTTCTACTGATAAATTGCTGCGAGTGAGATCCTTTTCAGGTGTGGTTGAATTGACAACTCAACTGCTAAGGCTTATAAATATTCTTTGGCTCCCCTTGTGTCAAATCAATAAATTAGGGTCATACTACCCGCGAAGACTGTTGCGATCCCCTACACTTGTGGGTCATCAAGACTATTTTCTGGCACCATTGCTGGGGAGCATAGCTTTTTTTATAAGTTCACCAAGGAGTGATCCCATCTGCTACAATTTATTCTCCATTATGAAGAAAGCTCAAGACCACTATTATGCCTTCTAAGACAAGGCGAGGTACGGATCTCTGTACCAAGTCTACTCTTGATTCACCTACTGTTTTAAATCAACTTGTTACACCACCTACAAACACTCGTCCTATTGTTGATGCGTCACTTTCTGGTACTGCTACTGTTTCTGATGAATTTGATGATGCTTCTGCTGTGCTTGATGATTCGGGTTCTTTAGGTCCTTTTCTAGATTCTCTACTGACTAAGTCTATGGAAATTTCAATGCCTGGTGGAAGTCCTATTACACCTGTTAGTTCTCCCGAATTGCATAATATGAGAGTAGTTATCCTGATGATTCTTATATTGATCTTAATGATGAGTTTATTAGACAGTATATGAATTGCGGAGCTGCTAAAGATCCTGATGCTTTGAAGGAATTGATTAAAAAACATGCTATTAAAATTATTTCACACCTGATCCTGAGTTTGCTACTTCTCCTATATGCATCGGGGATGATGATTTTTGTCGTGGTATTGTCGAATCTAGCCGCGGCAGGGGTGCCATCGAGCTAGGTAGAGAGAGGGGTTTTGGAGACGAGGGTTGTTCCGGCGACGGGATGACAAAAGGTTTACCCAGCTTCGGATCTCACGACGGTGGCGAGATCCTACGTGCTGCTATAATTCACTATAAGGCAATATCGCCGATTACAGTGAAAGGTGGATCGAGATCGTTCTGGTTCGTGCCCTAAGGCGTCCCGTAGGCCGGCTTATAAAGGCGTCCGGACCTAGGGCTTACAGGAGGAAACCTAACCAACTAAGTACAGAGTTCTACTCTAATCCGTCTTGGGCCCTGCCTTGTGGGCTAAGTCTTCCGCAATGCAGGCCGGCTTCTGGAACCTTCCCTTAGCCGGATGGGCCTCCTGCGCTTCATCATACTGGGCCGCCCGGTAAGCCGGATTCGTCTTACCACCACTATGGGCCACCCTGGTATGCTGGATTTTAGTCTCCTCTGTGAGGATACCTAGTCGGCATAACCCCAACAGTAGCCTCCGGAAAGCTTCAAGTACTTCAGCGGCTGGCTTCAATCTTCCGGAAATGTGTTGTCCGGGAAACTCATCATCCGTCTTCAGTCTTGGAGCGTTCCCAGAAAACTGCAATCATGCCGAACAGTTTTGTCGATTTTGGTGTGCCGGCTCTTTATGCCGAAAAGCACTTGGACGAGTAATGACACGCGTCCGTTCAGTTGATGGCTATGTCAGACCCAGCAGTGTGAGTGGAGGAGCATCTTTTGAATGCAGGGGCTAACTCCGTTTTTCCCGCGTAAGAATCGAGGCGTCGGAGGAAAGAAACTTCTCCAACGGTTTGATCCCGTGACGCGTGGTGAAAACTTCGGCTCCCGACCGTTGCCCGAATCTCAACACACCCCCTATTTAAGCTGGACGCATCGTCTTCGTCGCAACTACCAGGCCATTCGCAACCCTAGCATCGAGCTCCTCCAGATCTCATCTCTCGAGCGCTAACTCGATCTCTCCTCCGAGCTCTTATGGCATCGAGCGTCCCTAGCTCTCCTGTGGCCGACGCCGCGTCGCTCGGTTCGCCTTCGCCGATGGGAGGCTCCGCATCCACAGCCGCCGCCGCCGCCGTCGAGCCATCCGCCGCTGCATCTGTGTCCCCTTCAGCTCCGGCGAACTCCTCCACCGCTTCGGGTCGCGACGAAGTGGCCTTGGCTAAAGCTGCAGCCGAAGCCGCCGCCACAGTGGCTTCTGCTCCCGCGGCTGCTGATGGTGCCGCCGAAGACGCAAGTGTCGGCGAGGAGGAAGAGGAAGAGGAAGCCGGCAACAACAAGAGTGCGGCCAACAACCCGTCCCACAACTGGGGTTGTTCGGTGGTTGATGAGATCGAGCTGAAGGGGATCGAGGCCGATGGAGCCATCCTTCCGCCCTCAGAGTCAGCGCCGACTTGGCGATCCGCCTTAGGCGACCCTTCTCCTACTCCCATCAATGACGAATGGGTACTTCTCTCTTCCCATGTCATTAGGGGATTTTCTTTGCCGCCTTCGGCTTTTCTGATAGAGCTCCTAGACCATTACGGCCTCCAACTCCACAACATTACTCCCAATAGTTTGCTATACATCTCCGGCTTTGTAGCACTCTTCGAAGGCAATTTAGGCATAAAACCTAGGTTAGACTTCTTCGAATAATGCTTCCTAGTCAAGAGGCAAACCATGAACAAGGAGCTGCTGGTGGCCGGCTCTATCAGCTTCAACTGTCGCCAGGATATCGATTGGTACCCTCAGGTGCCAATCATTGATTCGGCAAAGGGATGGGCGTCCACCTTCTTCTATTGCAAGGACGTGGCGCCGCCAAACCGGCTGCAGGGGCTTGTTCCCTTCACAGACGAAGCCGACAAACCCCTTCCCTTATGGAAAAAGAAGCCGTCAGCTGGAATGCCGGCAGAACATGCCGCCATTCAAGCAAGGATTGCGCAGTTGACTTCCGGCACTCCTCCCTTAACTGGGGAGGACACCATAATCTACTGGATGAAGAGACGGATCCAGCCCCTCCAACATCTTGCTCGGCTTTTATGCGAGTACACGGGCGAATCTGATCCCATGCGGATCAACAAGAAAGACTTGGAGCAAGACCTCTTTGAGGCTCGCTTCAACAAGCTTATCAAAGCCCGGCCTGGCGAAGGCCAGCAATATGAAGAATCATTGCCAATGTATATGGCAACCAACCCTCCCCCAAAGGTACTTTGACTAACCAAAGTTCAATTCTTTTGAGAGACTCGGATTTGCCTTTTGTCGGACTAACATGCAATATGTCAGATTCCTGGAATTTCCGACATCCGCCCTGCTGGCAAGCCCTCGTCCAGCAAGGAGCCCACGCAGCCCATCTCCTTTTCGTCGGCTACCGCAGAGAGCCGGAAGAGGAAGAGCCAGTCGACCACGATTGGCGTTAAGTCGTCAGAAGATGACGATGCTCTCGCTGGACTCAACATCCCCAGCAAAAAGTAAGTCGGCTGACAACGTCTCCTTCCTTTGCAGCAATGCCGGATTTGCTAAACTTAATCTTTTAACTTTGCAGGATAAAGAAGGGTGCTCCCTTGAAAATAAAGACGATTGCCACAAGGAATAAAGCCTCTCCCGCCATTCCTCCCCCAACTCCTTCGGCTTCGAAGCCGACTCCGGTGAAAGAGAGCTCCACCCGCACCATGGTTACAACTCAACCTCTCGGGAGAGCCGGGATTATTCCTCCCACCCAGTGGACGGAGATGACGGGGAAGGTGGCAGAGCCTTCCTCTCCAAGGGCTGAAGCTCCGGCTAACGATGCCCCAACCTTTCCTCCAATCAAGGCAGAAGCCTTCGACGAAGAGGGACGCATCAAGCCGGAGTTCATGAGCCGATTCATGAAAGCACCTCGGCTTCCCCGGAAGAAGGGAACAACTGTCCGGGATGACGAGCCGGATCATACCAAGACCTATGACACCTTTGATGTCATAGAGATCCTTGAAGATCAGCAGAATTACTTTACTGATAGCTTTGAGGCCGGTATGACGCTTCTCCGCGAGCACTACCAGGTAAATATCTTACACAGTAGTCCCCGAGCACTATGCCGGGTTAAGTTATTAGAACTAGCCGACATAGTGATCCGAGTTAATGCGCATGCATACACTTAGCCCCCAGCCATTAAATGTCATCATGTAGCCACCTTAACTTGTAAATATAGGTTTAGGCTTTTAGCAATTCCTTACGCAGATCCACCGAAAAATTGGCGCTGAAACCATCAATTGTTTGGGTGTGCGAAATCAGGAGATGCGCCGGCTAAAAACTGAGCTGGCGAACAAAGACGCCATCATCGACGGGCTTGAGGCAGACCGGGTTCAACACCAAGGTATTAATGTCGAAACTTAACCTTCAATAATGGATATTTTTATATTGCTGACATATTGTCTTGCAGACGCCATTATAAAAGCCAAGGAGCTTGCTGAGAACGCCGGCATTGTCGACCGGCTCCGCAACGAAAACATTGAGCTTAATAAGCTTAACCAATCAATGGTGGCGGAGCTGGAGACGGTCAAGAGTAACCTTGCCAAAGCCGAACAAACCCTGGAAACGGAGAGGCAGAATCACAAGGATGCCCTTCATGATGTCCAGGATCGGCTTGACAAGCGCCTCGATGAATCGCTGGCTATCGACAACCAGCTTCTGAGTAAGTTTTGAAAAAAAACTTGAACTCATTGCTTTCTGTCTTAGCCAAATATAACTGAACCTCGCCTTTTTGCAGCTCTGGCGGGTTATGGCCATGAGCTGACGGCGGAAAACCGGCTTGACCGGATATTGGAGGTAGGGGAACTCATCCCGAAGATTATTTCTTCGGGAAAAGTGCTTGCCGAGAAGTTCTTTCCTGGCAACCCCGAGCCACCAGCGAACCTTGCCAGCTTAGAAGCCGAACTGGCCGAAGCAGTTTCATTCTTCGATGAACGGCTTCGATCCAGCGCTCGCGGAGGTGCTAAGACGGCCTTGGGCTTGATGATGGCGCATTATCCGGAGGCAGAAGCCTGGCGCGTTGCATCCGGCTTCCCTCTTGAAAAGGAGGACGGCACACCGCTGGATGACCAAGATCGCAAGAAGATCCTTCGCTCCTGTCTCCGGTTACGCTAGCAAAATTGCCAACATGGTCTCCTTGACCACCATCTTCAAGGAAATGCCGTGCCCGCCAACCCTGTCCATTCAGATGATGACAACGAAGAGGCGGACAAATCGTCATGAGCCGAACTTGCTCCCTAAGCCGTCCATCCTGAAAAATGTAACTAGGCAAGATGTAAAGCCGTCCAAACAATGTATATGTCTAGAAACAATTAAGCCTTTTGCTGTTTGTTAATCAGCTTTTACATTTGCAAACTTGCAATTTTTATGCCTCAGTTTACTCTGGCCTTGACACCTTAGCCTTTAAGCGCCGGCAAACCTATTGCGAAGCTAACTTGCTGAGCAACAGGGTACGCAATGATCAATCTGTTTAGACTTAGAACAAGTGCCGCCTTTCGGTGCCGAAACGCTTTGAAGCAACCCGGCGCAAAAAGCTAGCAGACAAACATTAATTGGCATCATCACCTTGAGGCGGATTCAACATGAAAGAGTTTACCAACGAGAAACACAGGCAATTTCGGGTAAACAGATAATAACAATACGATCATAGGGAAATAAAAGATGGTACAGATTCTCGAATTTCACATGAGAGAAGCCAATTTTTATTTCATGATCACATTGACATGGTTTACAATAGAATTTGCTAAGTGTAAAAAGGACGTAGCTGAGCGATATTCCACGGACGTTACGTCTCATCTAAGTCGTCATCTATATTCCTTTCCTCTTACGACCTTTCTTCCTGGGATCTTTCTTTGAATCCTTAAGTCGAGGAGATAATATGACCCGTTTTTCAGAACTTGCTGATAACGAAAGGTCCTTCCCATGGCGGGATAATTTGTGCTGCCGGTTTTGCACAAGCCGAAGCACTAAGTCGCCTTCTCGAAAAGATCGATTCCGCACTCTACGGCTTTGATAGCGACGTAGATCTTGCTGATAGATGGCGGATCGTTGGAGAGCTAGCTCTCTTTCTTCTTCGAGGATATCTAAGCTGTCTTGACGTGCTTCTTCTGTGTCTTCTTCGACGTAGGCTGCGACTCGAGGCGAATCGTGGATCATGTCGGATGGGAGCACCACTTCTACACCATATACCAGAAAAAAAGGGGTGAAGCCGGTTGATCTATTTGTGGTACTACGAATACTCCATAAGACCACCGGCAATTCATCAACCCAAGCGCCGGCTGCTCGATGCAAAGGGTTTCAAGCCTTGGCTTAATACCTTGCAGAATAATGCCATTAGTGCGCTCTACCTGTCCATTGGACTATAGGGTGTGCCACCGATGCCACGTTGAGCCGGATTTTTGATCGGCAGCAAAACTTCGATAGCTCACCGACGGCAAAGTTTGTGCCATTGTCCGGTGATAATGCTATGCGGTATGCCGAATCGGGTTGTAATCTCGACGATGAACTTTGTAGTTGTAGCTCCGTCGAGTTTATTGACTGGGCTTTGCCTCCACCCACTTCGTGAATTTCTCGACCGCCACCAGCAGGTGAGTTAAACCTACTCTTGCCGTCTTGAAAGATCCCACCATGTCGAGCCCCCAGACCGCAAACGGCCAAGTAATAGGGATCGTCCGGAGTTCCTAAGCCGGCAAGTGAGCCTGCTTTGCGTATTGCTGACATCCTTCACAAGTCCTGACGATGTTGGTAGCATCCTCTTTAGCCGTTAGCCAGAAGAATCCGTGACGAAACGCCTTGGCAACCAACGCCTTTGCCGCCACGTGATGCCCACATTCGCCGGAGTGGATTTCCTCCAGGATTTGCCGCCCTTCTTCTGGAGAGACGCATCTTGGAAGATGTCGGACGTGCTCCGCTTGTATAGCTGTCCGTCAATGATCGTGTACGCCTTTGCTCAGCGCTCAATTTGACGGCTCAACACCTCGTCGTCCTTGGGCAGTTTCTTATTAATCAGGAAATCAATGTAGGGCGTGGTCCAATCTGGGGTTACCAAGCATACTTGAACTGATTCTGCCGACAAGGGATAATCTTCGTCGCCACCTTTGATTGACGGCTTGTGAAGATGATGGAGAAATACGTCTGGTGGCACTGCCTTTTGCCTGGAGCCTATTCTGGCCAAGGCGTCAGCAGCTTCATTGTCATCTCGAGAGATATGTCGAACCTCTAAGCCGGCAAAGCATCGGCCGAATTTGTCGACTGTTCTCCTGTATTCCGCCATTGTGGGACTTTTCGTGTCCCAGCATCCGTCGAGTTGTTGAACAACAAGGTCCGAGTCGCCATAGCAGAGGATGCGCTTCACTCCCAACTCCTTAGCCATATGGAGGCCATGGAGGAGAGCCTCATACTCTGCTACATTGTTAGTGGCGTTGAAGTGGATTCGGAGGACATAATTGAGTTTGTCGCCCTTAGGCGATTTTAGCACTACTCCAGCCCCCAAGCCTTCCTTCATCTTTGAGCCATCAAAGTGCATTATCCAGTACTGAGAATCCGGCAAAGGTGTGCTTTCCATCGCTTCTGTCCAGTCTGCGATAAAGTCGGCTAGAACTTGGATTTGATGGCAATCCTTGGCTTGTACTGGATGTCGAAAGCTGCTAATTCGATGCCCCATTTAGCGACTCGGCCCGTTGCGTCGGCATTGTTGATGATGTCCTTTAACGGAGCCTTGCTGACCACCGTGATTGTGTGATCTTGGAAGTAATGCCGTAGCTTTCTGGCCGCAAAGAATACACCATAGGCTAACTTCTGGTAGTGAGGGTAGCGCTGCTTCGAATCTGAGAACACCTCGCTAATAAAATAGACAGGGCGCTGATCCGGCCATTGCTTCCCTTCCTCCAGGCGCTCCACTACTATGACGGCACTTATGACGAAATTCGTGGCCGACATGTAGAGGAGAAGCGGCTCCTTTTCCTTTGGAGCTGCTAAGATTGGAGCATGCGTCAATGTATACTTCAGCTGTGCCAAAGCTGCCTCAGCTTCCTCTGTCCAAACAAAATTGTCCGACTTTTTGAGGAGCTTGTATAATGGCAATGCCTTGTCACCAAGCCGGCTAATGAATCGGCTTACAGCCGCGGCGGAACCCGTAAGCCGCTGTATGTCCTTTAGACAAGTCGGCCTCTCGATGTTCTGAATCGCCTTTATCTTTTCCGGGTTAACTTCAATTCCTCTTTGAGAAACAATGAAGCCCAGAAGCTTGCGTGCGAGTACGCCGAAGACGCATTTTGCCGGATTAAGCTTCATCTGGTACTCCCTTAGATTTGCAAAGGTTTCCGACAGATCGGCGATAAGATTGCCGCACTTCTTCGACATGACCGCTATGTCGTCGACGTAGACGTGAACATTGCGGCCAATCTGCTTGTCCAAACATCGTTGCATACACCTTTGGTAAGTAGCACCGGCGTTCTTTAAGCCGAAAGGCATTGTGACATAGCAGTAATTGCCATATGGCGTGGTGAAGGACGTCTTGATTTGATCTGACTCCATCTTAATCTGATGGTAACCCAAATAAGCATCCAGAAAACATAGCATCTCTGAGCCGGCAGTTGAATCAATGACCTGATCTATACGCGGTAAGGCGAACGGATCTTTAGGACAGGCTTTGTTTAAGCCAGTGAAATCAATGCACATACGTAGCTCAGAGGTGTTTTTCTTTGGGACTAGCACGGGATTTGCCAACCAATCAGTGTGGACAACTTCACGAATGAATTTGGCGGCAGTGAGCCTTAAGATCTCCTTTCCAACCGCCTTGCGCTTCTCAGTTCCGAGCCGTCGGAGGCCTTGCTTGATCGGTTTTGCGTCCTTGTTGACTTTTAGGGAGTGCTCGGCAAGTTTCCTCGGGACACCTGGCATGTCGGATGGTGACCAAGCGAAAATGTCCCGGTTCTCACGGAGAAACTTGACGAGCTCGCCTTCCTATTTGTCGTCGAGACCGGCACCGATGATGGCCTCCTTTGTCGGATCATTCTTTGAGAGCTTGATTTTCTTGGTATCATCCTTTGGCTTGAAGCTTGAGTCAACCTTAGAGGACGGCTTTTCAGTTGCCGGCATCTCATCGGGACCCATTGTCTTCTTGAGATCCTCCAACTCTTCCTTGCAGATTTCTTGTTTAGCATGGACGGCATTGGCGGCCTCACACTCCTTGGCTTTCTTGAAGTCTCCTTTGACTGTGATGATGCCATTGGGTCCCAGCATTTTCAGCTTGCTATAGATGTAGCAGGGCCGAGCCATAAACTTGGCGAAAGCCGGTCGTCCAAAGATTGCATGATATGCGCTTTTAAATGGTACCACCTCAAAGGATACATCCTTAGTCCGAAAATTATCAGCTTCGCCAAAGGTGACCTTCAGGGTGATTTGTCCCATCGAAGAGGCTTGTCGTCCTGGCACAATCCCATGAAACTTCACAGTGCTGTGGGTGAGTTGTGACTCGGAGAGACGCGTCCTCTTCAATGTTGCGGCATAAAGTATGTTGATACCGCTGCCGCCATCCATGAGCACCTTTGTCAACTTGTATTTGTCGACTATAGGGCTGACGACTAAAGCGTAGGCGCACTTTGCAAGAAGTCTGTCCGGATGATCGCGGCGATCCCATGTGATGGGTGTGTCGGACCAATCCAGATATTGAGGAACTGCGGACACCGTAGCATTGAGTTCTCGCCAAGCCGCCTTTTCTTTGCGAGAGGAATCTGTTTGCCAGGTTGACGGTGAGACTTTCGGCATGCTTAGGGAATTTGCTGCCTTTTCTTTGGAGGCCGCGTCATCCGACTCTGAAGTAGCTTCCTCCTTCTCTTTGTCGTCTTTCCTGGACTTGCGCTTGTTCCTTGACTTGCCGGCTTTGGGGTCCTTGGCGATGTCCTGATTGATGTGACATTGTTGGATTGTGTGAGAACTCATCCCATCAGGCCTGAGATGATGAACACAGGGGTTGTGCTTAATGTCATCATACTTCATCGTTGGAGGCCGGGATGATTGGTTGTTTGCCGGCTTCTTGCCCTGCCACGTGCCATTGCTCGAACCACCCTTTCCAAAGGCGGCAGCGACTTCGTGAGACGGGCCGGCTTGGTCTTCAATTTTCTTTTTCCCGGACTCGCGTCGGCGGTTTTCGGCATCCTCCCTGTTGTCATCATCAGCAGCGGCATACTTGTTTGCACAAGCGAGCAAGCCCCCCAAAGTTTCTGACTCGTCATTGTAGATCATGAAGCGAAACGTCGTCCCCTTCCTCAGAGATTGCTTGAAAGCATGGATCGCCTGAGTTTCTGAGATGCCCTCGCAAGCGTTCTTGATTTCACTCCATTGTGAGACGAACTCACAGCTAGACTCGTTCTTTTGCTGCACGCACCACTGTAAGTCAAAAATCGACTTTGGGCGCTTATATGTGCCCTGGAAGTGCTGAATAAAGACACGCTTCATGTCACTCCAGGTATGAACTGTCCTTTCAGGCAAACCTTCAATCCACATGCGTGCCGTCCCGGTTAACATCAGGGGTAAAAATCGCACTGCAGAGTCGGCGCTGCCTTGATATATGTCGCAAGCACTGACATAATCTGAGAGCCTGGTCTCAGGATTAGCCGTACTGATGTACTTCTCAACCATCTTTGTTACGTTCGACAAAGTGGGAGGTAATATTTGCTCTCTGATTGTTCTGCCAAAGCACTTGGGGCCGAGGTATTGGGCATCTCTGGCCGACTTCCTCTCCTCGATTAGGCTTCGAACATCATTAGCTGATGGCGGTTTTCCCAACCGACTTTTCTTGCCTTGGTTCTTCCCTGTGACGGCTTTGGCTCGCCCGACTCGCGTTACGTGGAGGGCTTGGAGTCCTTTGCCGTCGTGGAGGGGGTATGTACTTGGAAGGGTTATCTCCCTCTTTGCGCGGTGGAGGCGGCGGTGGAGGTGGCATATGATCTCTGTTATCCTACCTTCGGGGTTGGTTTTCCACCTCACGTCGTCGCTCCTAACAGGGTGGGGCCGCCTTTTCCTTGCGAGGGTCCTCCTTTTGCTCCCGGCTCCGATGTCTTTCCCGGCCAGCCTCACGATGGCGTGAAGAACCTGTCCGGGATTCCGCGCCTCTAGGCTGCTTGTCCTTTGGGTCCTTGTCCCCACCTTTGTTGTGGCTACTTGAGCCGGCCGGGTCATCGTCTGGGTCTGCAGGTGCAGCAACCATTGGCTTGTTGGCCGTCGACTTGCAAAGACGAGAGTCGTCAACAAGCGGTCCTGACTTGACCAGTGAGTCGTTTTGCTGCTGTGTGCAACCTCCAGTAGATAAGCCGAATATTTGAGACGAGCGTCACGGTCTAATGATTTGTCGAACATGACCTCCTGGGCCGCCTCCATGTTTTTGGCTGGGGTGTTGAAGTAACACAGGTTTGTCACCGGGTCACGTCGGTGGTGGTACTTCCTCCAGACTGAATTAACATGGTCGGCTTCCCACTTGCTGCGGAAATCCAACCTCTTGTGCAGATTCTTGTCACGAGCCGGACGGAAAACATCGTCAGCCCCCTTTTCTCTCTGCTTTCGGATGAACTCTGTTTCCTTGTTTGTAAGCTCGACCTCGCGCTCTGCTATCTGGGCTGCTTGCTCTTCTAGCAGGACGCGGCGCTTCTCAATGTCGTCCAGCGATGCGTTAGGAGGAAGTGGCGTTAGCAGTTGCTTGTACCTTGCCATCCTTTCTTCGTGCTCCTTTGCTGCTTCGCCGGGCGTAGCGTCGATGTTGTCTCCTGCAGCCGGCAATCTACTAGTTCCCTTCATTGGAGCCAGTGGCGGCACAAAATCCACCTTAAGATTTCCGGCTTCTGGAGTTCTTTCTTCGCCATTGGCGGCTTTCGAGGTGTTGGGGTCGTCCTTAGGATCAGAGATGTCACCCATCAAGACCTCGGCAGGGCGTCCTAAACAGGATGCAACTTTCCGACTAAAATCGTCGGATTCTCCTTCAGATTCGAGGTCCTGCTCCATATGGGCGGTGTCCCCTGATCCGGCTTCTGAATCAACCCCGGCCTGCAGAGCAGGGAGGATAGACTCAGGCTCTGTCATCGACTCGTTAGAGCCGGATTCTCCTAAGACGCCGACGAAGTGGAAGTCCGGCGCCGCCATGTTGGAACTTGCGTCATCTTCAGAATCTTCGTCATCAGCGTCGAAAGCCAGATCCAGATCGGCGATCTCGTCAGAGTCCAGATCCGATTCCTCATCGAAGTTGCTTGGGTGGGTGGCGGGCAAGTTCGAGGTGAAGCCGAGATCGTCCAAGGCCTGGGCGGTGAAGCCGACGAAGATGTCGAAACCGCCGACGGAGACCGTGGACCAGCCGGCGGGATCCTCCTTTGCCGGCGTCCAGAAGCCGTCATTGAAGACGTGGCTAGCTCCTGTCTCGTCGAAGTAGCTCACCAAGCCGACCGCGATGGTGTCGCCGACTCCGCCCATGGCTCCCGGACGGATCGAAACCCCGAACATCTCCTGCCCCATGGTGGGCGCCAACTGTCGTGGTATTGTCGAATCTAGCCGCGGCAGGGGTGCCATCGAGCTAGGTAGAGAGAGGGGTTTTGGAGATGAGGGTTGTTCCGGCGACGGGATGACAAAGGGTTTACCCAGCTTCGGATCTCACAACGGTGGCGAGATCCTACGTGCTGCTATAATTCACTATAAGGCAATATCGCCGATTACAGTGAAAGGTGGATCGAGATCGTTCTGGTTCCTGCCCTAAGGCGTCCCGTAGGCCGGCTTATAAAGGCGTCCGGACCTAGGGCTTACAGGAGGAAAACCTAACCGACTAAGTATAGAGTCCTATTCTAATCCGGCTTGGGCCCTGCCTTGTGGGCTAAGTCTTCCGCAATGCAGGCCGGCTTCTGGAACCTTCTCTTAGCCGGATGGGCCTCCTGCGCTTCATCATACTGGGCCGCCCGGTAAGCCGGATTCGGCTTACCACCACTATGGGCCACCCTGGTATGCTGGCTTTTAGTCTCCTCTGTGAGGATACCTGTTCGGCATAACCCCAACAATAGTACAAGTTACAAACACACCCAAAAGAAAATTGGAAATGAAACACAAGTCCCTGAACTTTTGCAGGTAGGACCTCAGAAAGAGAAACTGAAACGCCATCGGGTCCATAGTCTCCGCTCGGTTTGCGCCTCGCCGTCGTCGGGGACAGCGCCACTTGGGATGACGAAGCTGCCATGGCCACCGACCGGACACCGATCTGCCTTCCCTTAGGCGTGTAGCCGGGAGGAATTGGGTGGGCCGCCTTTCGACCAGAAGAATCGGCGACGAAATTGAAGAGACCGCCCATCTATCACCTCCAAGTGGGCGGCGTAGCTTCTCCGACGAGAAGACCGCCCTTCTACCACCTTGAAGTGAGCGGCGTCGCTCCTCTGACCAGATCGCCGAAGATGAACTCCTCCCCGATTGACACGGATCTGAGAGCTCCAACCAGCCATCTTGCTGCGCTCACTACCATGGTGACCAACAGCAGAACAAGCAAGGCACGGCCCGATCTGCAACTCAGGGAAACGGACGAGCTTCTTATTGAAGCTGCTGCCGCCCGAATCCAGCACCTGCGGCACCGTCCACCAAGGACGACGGCCGGCAGAACCGACGGACGAGGCGCCGACGCTGCTCGTGAGCGCCAGGAGCCAACAGCAACACGGCAACACCCCATGGAGCAGCAGATCCGATCCTCCTGCCCTCCTTTCCGCAACCTCTACGGTACAAACGAACAAGAACACCAGATCGAGGAACTCCACCAAACGCCTTATTTCCGGAGTCCACGGTGCAGCTGCGAATCTCCGTCTCCCACTCCAACCACCGGAGCTCTTGTATGAAGAACACAGCTACCAGGTAGCACCAGATCCGGCTGAGATCTGGCGCCCTCCTACCAACGAGCATCACGCCCAAACACGACATCAAGCCAGACACAGAAACTAGACTACAATGTACAAACCAGCCGCTCCACTCGACCTCACTCCATGCGGCAGCACCGCCGGAGGAGATAGAGCAAGGCGCTGGACCACGTAGGTCGACTCTCAACAAGAGGAGGCTTGAAGAGAGAGAAAGAAGGGAAGGGTAGTCACTGTGCTGATACGACTATGTAGAAAGAAAGCAAATCAATGGGCTGCTTGCTTCGGTGATTGGCATAAAAAAGAAAGAAGGCAGGGTGGGAGAAGCTAGCGACGTGCTAGTGAGCCGGTAGAAAAAGGAAACTAAATAGAAGAATGACACCAGGAAAGAATCGATTGGCGCATGATGTACTAGTTACGTACAGGAGCCAGCCAAGAGCATGGCATGCACGTGCATGTGCATGGCCTAGGCCCAATAGGAATTTTGAAGGGAGAGCAAGATATGAAATAAATTGGCAAATCAAATCAGACGCAAATAAGAATCAAATTAACTCTCCTATCAAATATCAAATTAGTTCCGAACATAAGAAAGAAAAGAAATGGATTTTCTCTTTAGGGAAATCTTAAAGCATATTGTGTATGAAAATTCTAGTTAGAGTTTAATTAATCAAACGAAATTTTCCAATCCTCATTTTCAGTTAAAAGTTTTTTGAAAACTCCCAAAAGTCGGTCTGTTACATGCGGTCTCCCCAGGACCGATCTGCAGCACATGTTTGGGGATAGTTTCAGATATCCATAAACATCATTGGTGGTGCACTTGGTTAATCTATTCCCAAATCCATCCAAACCAAATGACCAGACCAATTGCTCACATCACAGATTATCACTAGAAACAGGATATACATATATTTATGAAATTAAAGGGAATAGGAATCACTCACCTGCAGCTGAGCGTCCACATAAGGCCATAACATCAGGGCTAACAACCAGCTTAGCTCCTGAACAGTTCGAGAACCGCGCCGGCGCCTGCAGCCACACGCAAAAACGCCCACACGAGCCCCCTCAACGGCGACGAACAGATGGAGTGAGGGCAGCACTCCGATCCAAGCCCTGGCGCGGACAGCACTAAATCAAGACAGTTAGCAAAACGGGGACCAGCCGCCATACGATCGGATGCCGTGGAGGGGAGAGTGGTGGAGAGACGGGAGAAGGGAGGAGAAGGGGGAGGCGGCGCAGCTGTGGAGGGAGAGGGTATCGGAGAAAGCAGGCGTCAGGTGGCCGCCACGACCTAGGGTTCGGTGGGTGGAAGAGGGATACAGCCATAGTAGGGACATGGGGTGGAGGCGAGCGGTGGTTTTTTTTTTACAAAGCCACGAAGCATCGGGTGAGACTGACACAGGGGCTAGCAGCCGGCCGGCGTGAAAGAAAACAAAACCACCGATGGATACACACGGCCTGGATGACTCCTTTCCAAAGATCTAACGGCCAAAAATACGTCGCGCGGGAGTGCCCTCACCAGACGGGTCATCAACCAGCCTTCAAGTTTTAGTTAATACCTCTGGGAGGCAGAACGCTCCGCTCCGCTCCAGGGAACTTCGTGGAAGGCCCCATTCTTTCCGCAATTTCGTCCGGCGACGACCTCTGCCCGTGTGCATTGCTTCCACGTCAAGTGGCTTGCTGCTTTGTCCACTAGTGCTCCGGATTGATTGCCGCTGCGTCGGATTTATCTGTTCCACTAGCATTTGGTCTTTGGTCCCTAGCTCCGGCCGGATTGATTGCCGCTGCGTCGGATTTATCTGTTCCACTAGCATTTGGTCTTTGGTCCCTAGCTAGCTCCCGTTAGCCGCCTTTGATTTGTTACCTAGTGCTCGGTTCTCTCTTCAAGAGGAAGCGGCATCGTTCCCTGGAAGAAAAAAATCTTTGTGATGTCAGATTTCCTTAAGCCTTGTGATGTCAGCTTGTGAGTGACGAACTTCAGATGCCGATTTGTTCAAGGATTGGTTTCTCCTAAATAGCTCAATAAGAGTAAGTTGCACCAGGAAGGTCAATACGAAACTAGTGCTCATAAAAGAAGGCCAATAAGAAACCAAGAACAAGGATAAATTACGACAAATAATCGAATTCAGCATATTTATTACATTGCCGTATAAAAACATTGAGGAGACAAACTAATTTCCACCATGCAGCTTAGGTCAATTTAGCCTTCAAAGTTCAAACATCCTAAATGGAACGCTTCAAAATAAAAAAAAATCAATCCCACATCGCAATCATATATATGTCCAGAAGCTGACGCGACCCATAGTCATCGTGGAGAAAGACCTCCAACTAATTCCCGGTTGGACGTGGAAGTTGCACTAAGAGTTCAAAATGGATTCTATGGAAGGCCGGCTGCTGTATCAAGCAGGAAATAAATTAGGTCTATACAGGGACCATTTGTATGGAGGTAGACATGAGGAAAAGAGCTAGCATAAATATGGAAGGAAGTGCCTTCGACCATACAACTCCCCGAACACCAAGAACAATGGGCACATTCTTGTTCCTAAACATTCTTCCATTGCTCACCATTCTGCCATGCTCATATGCTTTCGCCCCATCGACGCTAAACACTGGCTCGTCCTTATCTGTAGAAGACCATACACAGACCTTCCTTACCTCACCGCATAATGACTTTTCTTGTGGCTTCTATGAAGTTGGAGGGAACGCATTCTCCTTCTCTATCTGGTTCACCGCCACCGTGGAAAAGACTCTTGTATGGTCTGCAAACCCCAAGTCCCTGGTGAACGGCCATGGTTCCAAGGTGGTGTTGAACCATAACGGAAACCTGGTCCTCACTGATGTCAATGGCACCGTGACTTGGGACAGCGGGACCAGGTCTGGCGAGGGCACGGTGGTTTCCCTTCTTGACACTGGCAACCTCATCATTAAAGACTCCACTGGTGCACAATTGTGGGAAAGCTTCTCTTCACCGACAGATACACTGCTGCCTTTACAGCCTCTCACAAAAGGTACAAAGCTAGTCTCCAGCTATTACAGCCTCTACTTTGACAACGACAATGTGCTACGCCTTATGTATGATGGTCCAAATATATCAAGTATCTATTGGCCAAGTGCGGACTACACAGCGTTTCAAAATGGACGGACTACCTACAACAGCTCCAGAATTGCAGTCCTCGACACTGAAGGGTTTTTCCTCTCAAGTGATGGGTTCAATGTCCAGGCTTCTGATTGGGGTACTGCAGTCAATAGAAGGCTGACAATTGGTTATGATGGAAACCTCAGAATGTACAGTCTGAACGCGGCAACTGGGATCTGGACAGTATCATGGGAGGCTATAGCAGAAATGTGCGATGTGCACGGGATATGCGGACAAAATGGGATATGTGAGTACTCGCCAAGCCTCAGGTGTTCATGTCCCCCAGGATATGAGATGACTGATCCGCATAACTGGAACAGAGGTTGCCGGCCACAATTCAACACAAGCTGCAGCAAAACAGAACAATTTGAGTTCATCAAGGTCCATCAGAGTGACTGTTATGGCTTTGATCTGACCTACAACCAGAACATCTCACTTGCAGAATGTATAAAGGCATGCTTGCAAAACTGTTCCTGCTCAGCATTCACGTACAAGATGGGATCTGGATTTTGCTACACCAAATCTGTACTCTTCAATTGTTTTAGATCGTCAAGTTTTCCAGGAGATAACTATATCAAACTACCCAAGAATATGGGCAAGTCCAAACAGTCTGGTCTCACATGTAATCCGGATATTGCAGTGGTTGTACAAGGCTCTGCAAGTGTGTATGGAATGAATGATGGCAACAAAAGTTATACGATTTACTATGTATTTGCAGCAATACTGGGAGGCCTAGTGTCGCTCTTTATAGGTACAAGCTGGTGGTTTCTTTACAGCAAGCAAAACATACCCAAGTCAATGCAAGCAGGCTATCAGATGGTGATGAGCCAATTCAGGATGTTCACATACCGAGAACTGAGGGAAGCTACTGGAAAATTTAAGGAAGAGATTGGAAGAGGGGCCTCTGGAATTGTTTACAGAGGAGTATTTGAAGATAGGAGAGTAGTTGCCGTGAAGAAGCTAACAAACATTTCACATTGTGAGGAGGAATTCTGGGCAGAAATGAATATAATCGGAAGGATCAACCATATGAATTTAGTGAGAATGTGGGGGTTTTGCTCTGAGGGTCAACACAAACTACTGGTGTATGAGTATGTCGAGAATGAATCACTCGACAAGTTTATATTTGGTGATGTAAGTACTGAGAGATTACTATCTTGGAGCCAACGGTTCAAAATAGCATCGGGAACTGCAAGAGGCTTGGCATACCTCCATCATGAGTGCCTTGAGTGGGTAATCCATTGTGATATAAAGCCGGAGAACATACTCCTGAACCGAGACTTTGAAGCCAAGATAGCAGACTTCGGACTAGCCAAACTCTCAAAGAGAGACAGTTCCAGTTTAAACCTCGCCCAGATGAGAGGAACAATGGGCTACATGGCACCAGAGTGGGCGCTGAATTTGCCGATCAACGCAAAGGTCGACGTATACAGTTATGGTGTTGTCCTTCTAGAGTTAGTCACTGGAAGTAGGATCTCAAGTGGGATAGCAGTGGATGGTGAAGAGGTAGAGCTTAGACAGTTTGTGCAGGCAGTGAAAGAATTGCTGGTGAGTGGAGATCCCAAGGATATAGTTGATACTAGATTGAATGGGCATTGCAACCCTGAGCAAGTGGTGGTAATGGTGAAATTGGCTTTATCTTGTCTTGAAGAAAGAAACAGCAGGCCTACAATGAATGAAATTGTAAGAGCTCTGCTAGCCTGTGATGACCATGACAATCACCCAGCCTACTCATGGTGACCCGCGATAAGCTATAGTATCTTGGTTTTTTACTAGGAAACAGCAAGTATGGTGTGTGGTATTTGAATGTAAAATAAATCGTTACTAGAGAAAATGTTAGTTCTTGTGTTGCATAAATCCTTCTCAATGTAATAGGTGTAACACCAAGTGCAATTGTATTGAAAATTTTCATTGCATATGGAATATTTGCATGAAACATAGCAGGCTTATTTTTTTCACAGGCTGGATGAGTCACTTTAGGTTCGTATGAGAGACATAAGTTGCCATGCGTACAGGAAGATTCAAGTTTTTTTCCATACAAGAAAAAGGGAAGAGTTTAGTCTGCATACTCTTAGATTTTTTGGAGCATATAACAACTACCGAAGATGCCCACTGTTTCTTCAAAAATATGGTCCTCCAACAGAGAGTTATTGAGTGAAACCATGAGAGACCGCTTAGCGGGACTACACTAGAAAATAACAAATTAACGACTCACAACACTCACTCGAGAATAGTACAGGACGCTAGGGTAATGGATTTTGGATTTGGAATATATCTGGATCGTTGAACGTGGAGGGACTCCTATAACTCTAGCACTTGACAGATCTAAGTGGCCCTTTCTGCAAAAAATATAAAAAAACATTGCACATGAAAGGTTTGAAAAAAATGGTGTGAGTTGATTGCACGATTCATTCAAGATGGAAGTGTGGGAATAAGAGTCAATGGCGACACTGGTAATTATTTTCAAACTAAAAAGTGGTCCCTTCTAAGAGGCATCGCTTTTGGAGAACCTCTTCGTAGTTATGAATGTTGTATTGGTGTTTTGGGTCCGGCTGCTGCTATGAGTGATTGACCACTGTGGCGGGGTCTTTTTTCTTGTCTTCTTCTTTTTTCCTTTTTAGCTATGTGCATCCTTAATGTATTGACTAGTTCTTAATATTACTAGATCAGACGGCATGCGTTGGTGCGCCCATCCATTTTGAAATAGAATGATAGGATTTTTCATAACTATCCAGAGATAGTTACAAATATAATTATAAACGCAATTTCTATTTCTCCTCTGACCTCACTCTATCTTACAGCGAGGTCAGGTCTTCTAGCCGCGCGATCAAGATCGAATGGCCCGCAGTGAGCGGTACTTCACATCACGGGAGCCGGGGTACGCATAGCAGGGAGGCGTCTCGGGAGTTCCTCTTCCTCGTCCGGGGCAACACGTATAGCAGGGAGAACCGTTCCCCATTTCTTCTCGTCCTCATGGATTTCTCCGTCGATCCACGGTGGCGTAGCGAGGGATTGGACGGCTCTGCTCGGCGGCGTCGGCAACATCCTCACGGAGGAGGGCTGCATCCTCACGGCGGCGGAGACATCCTCGCGACGGCGGCAACATCTTCGTGGCGTCGGCTACACTACGCGCGGCGTAGGCTGCAGACTACATCCCGCGGCGGTGGCTGCATCCTCGGGGCGGAGAATACATCTCCACACCTCTGGCTGAATCGCCCCATCTCCGGCTACATCCTCTGCGTCTCCGGCTACATCGCTCGCAAGGTAATGGATATGCTAGCTGCGAGCTTCTCGATCTAGTAATTTTTGCATAGTTTTTTCATTCACGCAAGGATTTCGCTGATGATGGGCATGTGTTCCTTTGTCTCTGTGTGCTGGTCTCCCTTGTTTGTATGTGTGTTTGTAGATGCAACTTACGTTAGTCTTTTCTCAGTAAATTAGAATGGGGAGCTTAGGGTGTGCCATCCCTTTTTAGGTTCGATATGTTCGACGGCATGTTAGGATTGGATTTTATTTAGCAGATGTATCCCATGTAACAACAAATCAGTGCCTTGATATCCATGTCTCTATGAAGATGTAATGTACGAAGAAATTTCTTGTGTGTACATGGATTTTGGCGCGCGTTAGGGTGTGCCATCCCTTTTTAGGTTCGATATGTTCGACGGCATGTTAGGATTGGATTTTATTTAGCAGATGTATCCCATGTAACAACAAATCAGTGCCTTGATATCCATGTCTCTATGAAGATGTAATGTATGAAGAAATTTCTTGTGTGTACATGGATTTTCTTCATATATATTTTTGTGCTCTTTTTAGATGTAAATTCTGTATCGGATATGTGGTTAGAAATAACACATGTAAATTTTCTAGGTTTAATCTATTAGGTTGAAGTTCTTTACCCCATAGATGTAACACATGTAATTTTTCTAGATATAATATACTAGATGAGAGTTTTTTCTTATGCATCCCGTAGATGTACCACTTGCAAATTTCTAGATGTAATCTGGTAGATGGGAGTTTTTGCCCCTTAGATGTCAGACATGTTAATTTTTTGGATATAATATTTTGATTACATATGTAATCCAGGGGATTTTTGGCCCAGAGATGTTTTTGTCTTGCGCAGGATGGGATTTTCAAAAAAAAAAATTAGGTGTAACTATTGTTTTGATGTTTTTGTAGTGGCATCATGGGAGTTTTAAGGATCTTATGGACTTGTTTTTTAGCTTCCTGGATGGAGTTTTTATTTTTCTGTTAAACTAGATAGAACTTTTACATATGCTCTCCTGATGCTGCTCCCTGGCTGGCATGCTGCATGTCACGCTCGTCTTCCTTGAACTCGTGTGCGCCGCCGCTGCTATCTGGGAAGGATGGTGAGGGCGACGTCCGGCTAACCCCGACGGGGACCAGCCTAGCGGAGAAGCTCCGGGAGCAGGTTCCGCCTGGCTTGATTCGGCCAGAGGTGTGGTGGCCTTGACTGCCCCGTCTGCATGGTCCGGTTTGAGGCAGAGGCACTGGTGAACCCCCTACCTTGCGGCCACCTCCACCGCCCTGGACTTGGAGCTTTCTCGATCGTGTCAATTTCCATATGACTCTTTGAGCTAGTAATTCCCGACTTTGTGTGCAGATTTTTTCGGGAACTGTTATGTTCGTTGGCAGATTTTCTCTTGGGGGCGAGGCTACATCCCACGGCGACAACCTATTTGTGTGTGCAGCTCTTCAAGGTTAGCACTGCGACCCCACCATTTTTCGACATGAAATCCAGTCCCCATGGATATTTGGACTGGATGGAAGTTTTGCCATGGCGATCTGTGTTCGTTTTGCAAATCACGAGCATTTGTATTTTTTTCAACGATGATCTCAATATATTTTTCTAGACTCACATAGCTGAGAGTTCAAGTTAAATCAGTTGTAGAATATTACAGTCTGATAGATGGAAGTATTTTTTGTCATCTGCATGTCTTTTTACTGATTGGTTCTATGGTATGGTACCCTTACTACTAGTTTTAGCCATTTTTACTAAATAGTTCAAATCGTTTTGGGGTGGATGTCACCTACAATCTGTTTTGCACTACAAAACACCGGTAGTAGTTTTCACCTAGGATATACCTATATTGTAGCCAGAAATATCAGCTTCTTTTTGCATCATGTCACCACTACTGGAATATCATTTTGCATGGAACTTACATTTTGTTTGCACAATCAGGGAATCAAATCATTCCCAAATCTGTAGAAGTTGTTATATAGGGTTAAACTAGATGTCATACAATTGTTCATTTTGTTCGAATTAGATGGAACTTTTATTTCTGGTAAACTAGATGGAACTTCTTATATACAGTGTACTATACCAAAATGTAATTCTCAGCATGGACTAATCTTTTCGCTTCCTAGATGGTATTTTTTTTTATGTTAAACTAGATGGAACTTTTTATATACAATGTCCTATAGAGAAACTCGGTGCGGACTAATCTTTTTGCTTACTAGATGGTATTTTTATTTTTATGTTGAACTAGATGAAACTTTTTATATATAGTGTCATATATGAAAATATAATTCTTAACACGGACTAACCATTTTGCTTCCTAGATGGCATTTTTATTTTTATGTTAAACTAGATGGAACTTTTACATATGGTTCCATCCCACGATTAGTCCCTGATCTACATGTAATTTTATAAGGATGTTTTTGTAACCCAAAACACGAGAAACAATGTGTGCATCCCTGATCTATATGTAATTGTGAATTAGATGGAAATTTTTATGTGGTTCCATCCCACGACTGATGTAAAATTTTGATGTTGGGATTTTGCACCCAAAAGCGAGGAACAATGTATGCATGCATGTTCTATATCTAATTTCAATTAGATTGTAATTTTTATGTGGTTCCATCCCACGATTGATGCCAATTTTTTATGATGGGATTTTGCACCCAAAAGCGAGGAATAATTTGTGCTTGTGTATCAGAGACGTGGGTGTAATTATGAATTAGATGGGAGTTTAATTAGATGTAATTACATATGATAACAACAACATGCACAGGGAGGGGAGGAGACGAGCAACAAGCAGTCTATCTGATGTAGAAACAGGCCGTGGTTGGATGTAATTTTTTAGGATTTTATGACGGATGGATCTTGACTCTTGAGTGAGAAATATGATTTATTTGTTCAACCCATGGGGAAGTGGGAACTGGGAAGGGTGGGATCGATTGCGTACAGGGGAACCCACTTTTTACCATTTCAGGAAAGTTTGTACTTTCCAAAAACGGAAAGAGGAACCTTGTCGGGGTGACCTTGCTTTTAGCTAGATCGAGGTCGACCTCGGTTTAGCAGGGTCCAATTATAAATTTCTCATGAGAAAGTATTCTTTTCGGGTAGAGTGAGGCAATTCCATCGAACTCAATTAAGAAAACAAAGAAAAAACTATCAATCAAATTACGTAGTTATGTATAAATTACCTAGCTATCAATCAAGCTCGCCTTGGTTGCACGTATGCAGGCACGCCATCTCCATCACCCCATCCTGGAGGATGGCTGCAACATAAATAACAATAATTGGTCTACAATTTTAAAGAAGATAAATACTTCACATAATTTCATCTAAGTAATACATGGCAACACAGTTTCTCAAGACAAAAAATGATAGGACAATGCAAACAAAGACTTGTGATGAACTCATACGAATATTTATGTTAGAGGTGATCGATGAACTCTGGGGGGGGGGGGGTGCTTCAAGCAATCTAGCTAGTGAGGAAGCAGAAATGTGGTGGTTCTCTTGAGCAATTGTTTGTCACATACCTTAAAGATCCATTAGGTGCTGCGATAAGTTTTTCACGCGCCATGAGTCATCATGTTATTTGTTCTCAAGTAATATCATCCAGCAATATCAGCTCATGGAGCTCTCAGTTCATCCATCTTTCAGCTTCAGGTACGGACGGGAATTTGTGAAAACTAATAAAAGGAAGGGAAGGTACACCCATTATGAAATCTAACAAACAGAATTTACCTAGCAGAGTTTGACATTTCACAACATAATTAGTAAACTGACAAAACACATTTGTAAAGAACACACAGCCCTTCATCCCCTTCATCATATTTAAGCTACATATCAACATACATTGTTCCGCGTATAAGCTCAGAGATGCACTTTATAAAATAGAAGACATCTTCTATTCATGAATAGTAAGATGCCTGTTTAATTCTATGGAATCCAGCATTCTCAACTAAACTGATCTGATTAATCGCTGGTTTGGAACTAGCATTTGCGAAAAGTTTCATCGGCAATTAACCCACACAAGTTGGTTTGAAATCCTAGACATGACCGAATCCCCTAATTTACATAAATTATTAATAATTTTCGACCAAAAGGACAAACAAATAAGTCTTTATCTCAAAAAGGAAACCTCCAGATGGTAAAGTTCCACACTTGTCAAATTGTCTGCACAGAAAAACAACATTTAGTTAATTACGATACCATGTCAAAACTGAAGTTCACCGAAACAAAGCTTGCAGAATATAACTCTGAAATGAACTTATCTGCTCCAATATCGATCCGTACTGGACAAAGGGATCAATCTATTACCACTTCCAGACCTTCAAAATGCTCGTGACGTAAAAATAATGCCAGACTTTCTACAACCACAGGTTGTTATCCAACATTCCAACCACATCATCAAACATGATGACCAAATGTATTTACAAGGGAAAGAAGTCATTAGCTTAAGAGGGTAACCAACTCAAGGTTAGACACTCAGGAAAGTTTGTCAGCTCGACAATCTACAATGTATCTTCGTTAGACAAAGAGTACATAAAAAATTCTACTTGCTCAATTTAAAATTTTCCTAATTTAATAATATCAATCATGGCCAAATCAGCTAAACTGCTCGATAACACTGAGGCCATCAAGAAGGATGATATCAGAGCTAGATATAGGCGTTCAGACATGCATCATCAATAACATCTTCAACGGTTCAGGTAAATATAGGAAGTTTTCATGCAGTGGAGTGACCATCTCTAAGATAGGTCATGCTGCTATTCTTCACATTTTATTGGTCAAACGATACATCTAGTATCTTGTCTTCTTTGCGATTTTCATAGCTTCAAACGGCAAGAATAAGTTTTAAAAAAATCTTTACCAATTGCTTAATTAATTTTTTGTATATTGTACAAATTCAGTCAGTTACACCTAAAATGGTAAATGATTTAGATAAGACCCAAGAAACATCATCCTCAGCTGAGACGAATGCCTCCTGAGCATGCGATCAGAGATGCGGTAACAGAGAGACAGTTTATGCTTCTATTAGTCTGTTTAGATTGAATTAACAAAATCATTTTTTAACACGATACTGATATAGAGCACTTAGAAGAATCTCAAATAGAATTACTATTCAAGCATGGCTACAATAATGAACGCTTGAAGATATAATACGAACTGAATCACGGATCACACATGATTTGTTTTTAAAATTCAGTCTTATGCATAGATAGAAATTAAGAGCTGACGCAAGAAAAATATACCATACACCTATTGCGATATATTGCTGAGATTGCAGTGAAGAATACATACACCATGGAGGATGGATCCTCCTGCTCGCTTCTCCACGCACCTGCGTGCGGAAGGCATGGCTGACACGGATGAAGGGCGGAAGCACGGTCGACGTCTTGGATGGCAGCGCGCCTGGGGACGCCATTTTAACAGGCAGGCTGCCGAGCGAGCTGACGAATCATGGAGGGGCGCCGCCGTTCGAGGTCGGGGTCGGAGGAGCGAGAGATTGGCAACTGACAAGTCTCCGGCTCTCCGCCGTGTTTCATCTCGACTCGCCATTCCATCTTCCGGTGCTCGTGATCTGATATCCTCCCCCGTTTGACCAGCACGGAGCAACGGCTAGCGGGTTAGGGAGGCGGCATGAGGAGGCGGAATCACGGAGGAGAGGGAAGGATCGAGGAGAAGAGATTGTGTTCCGCCTAGCCAGATGCGGACAGCGAGAAAGATATTCTTGCTCCAGCGCGAGGTCGACGAGTATGACCGCCGCCACCGGTTCGAGGCGAGAAGCTCCTCCGGCACACCGTTGCCGCCGCCGAAGAGTGAGGAGGAGGAACACCTCCGGCTCGACCCGTCCGCCCCGGAGTCAGGCCTGAAGACTTCGTAGACGATGCCTCGTTGGCCTCGGTCACCGCCATGATACTCGTGCGCAGCAAGCGGCAAGCGGGAGGAGGAGAACACAAGCGCCGCCGTCGGGATGAGGAGATCAACGACATTGTAGCGTCCCGACCCCAGAACTATACAGTGAAACGTTGTGTAACCGGTCATTCTACACAATCGAGGGTTACTGGGTTTACCAATCCCAGGCCAAAACTCATTGGTAGGTGCGGTGACCCAGCACACCACTGCATGGTGTAGTGTGCAAGTCGTTGACATAATACTCACAGAAGGACCTATCCGTGAATATTACATCTCTCAGAGTGGTACAACAGAAACATAGCAGGTCCAAGGTAACACTATAGGATTACAACAATATTCAATACAAAATCTCGAGAACCTCCTCGATACATAGAGGATAGCCTCGTACAAATGAAATCCAGAAAAGAGCCAATTCGTAGCACTAATCTGGAGATTAACTCTAGATCTAAGCCCTAATCCACTACTGCTATTGCCACAACCTTAATCTACTCTATCTGGAGTATCTCTGTTCAAGATGGTACTCGTCCTTCTAATAGACGTGGTCGCCTCCGTTGGCAGAGTGATCTCCTCAACATCGTTGACATTGCTCCTTCGTGGCCATAGTTGTCGTCGTGCTTCGGTTGGTGAAGTAGCGGTTGACTCCTTGTTGAAGATCTCGATATCGTGGTGCACCACCATCAACTCCTTTGATGGCTCCACAATTCTAAGCATGGGTCAAAAGGGCAAGGGTGAGTAACCAGCGTTACCCAGCAAGTCCATTATGTACGGTGGGAAGTTTGATGCACTAGCTACAGCTTTAGACTCCAGGGAGCCTTAAGCTTAATGCAAGGTTTTTGTAAACATTTCTTCAAGAGGTTGCTTTTATTTCTGAAGACTATGCCCGTCATCCTTCACAGGGCTAGAACTTTCATGGAGTTCCTTTCCTGCAGCGTTCGCAGCTCCTTCCCGGAACAGGGAGTAACATGTTACAATTTTTTTTACACTCTGCAGAGGTGCGTTACTTTACCCATAAGAGATCAAGACTTTGTTGCACAACCGGGTGATCTTTCCCGTCCACACTCTCTTTGGTGTGGGGCCTAGTTTTTGATCCAAGTCATTCACTGTGCTTCTCCGCACAACGCATGCCCACCCAATTCATGCATAGCAGAATCACCCCTGATGCTCTACCCCTCACGGTAGACACCTAGGCACCCTCTTGCAGACCATCCTAGACCCCAGTCGCCGTGGGAATTAAGGGATCCCACCCATATGCATGTAGTCCCGCAAGACCTACAGCCTACGGCACTGGCAGCCCGTTGACATGCATCCGGGAGAAGTACAGATGGCATTTCCCGTCCCATTCCAGGTCTTATGGTTAACGCGTCTTTACGGCGCAATCATTATGACGGCATTTGTTATTAAGTCCTAGGTAATACTTTCCCGTGCAGATGGAGCCTCCGGACCTATTCATCTTACCATGGTCCCATCTGCCAACCATAATAGGTTACCACCACTCAGGTAGATAGCCAAATAGTCATATTATTAAAGAAATAGGTTTTATGCTTTCTTTTGTATAAAGGTGATAGTATATTAAGGTTTTGCAAATAGTTTTCTAACAAATATTTCAAAAGGTATGAGCAAGTGATGAACTTGCCTGTGATAGAGATGGCAGTTCATGCCCTTCGGGGTTCTAGGGTTGCGTTAGAACCCGGAGATCTGAAAACAGCAAAGTAGTCCGGGTAAGGACTACTGGAAACACTTGCAATATGCGATTATGCATAAATATGAGATGCATCGTATTTAACCCAAAATACCCAAACTTACAAGTAAGCGCTTAGCGTTATTGATTACTTTGTTAACGGAGAGATGCTTTGAGTTGTTATAACTTTTAGACTTAGGTGTTGGCTATGATTATCGAAGTAATGCTTTACATGATTAATAAACAACTTACAGGTGCTCAGTTAAGGATTGCATTTATTTCATAATTTTATTTTATTTAACTACTATCAAAAAGTAACAACACTAGAGTGATTGATTTTCAAATGAACTCCTTTTTGTGTGTTTTACCTAGGATGAGTAACGGAACAGTCATTTACATAAAAGTATATGAGTTCAAATTTTAAGTTTTGAACTTATATTTCAAATTTATTTTATTTTTAGAAAACTAGTAGTTTTAGAAGCTAATACCATTCAATTCCAGTTACTATCTTTTAATTAATTACATATGAAAATTATTTTCAAATAATTTATTTTAAAATAATTGAAATCATATCCATTTATGGATCTTAGTATTTTTTATTCAATAAAACCTTTTTAATAAATTAAATAAAAATCATATTTGAAATCCTTATAAAATTTGGAGTTGAAAACATATTTTTATTTAATTTTAGGAATTTATTTGCATTTCAAAATTTTAGGTGATGTTTAAGTGGTATTTTGGTAATTCTAAACAACTTTTATTTTTAGTTGGTTTAACAATTATCAATTTAGCATAATCAAATAGATTTCAATTTTCTAAGCATTTTGATATATTATTTGTATTTTTTTGATAAACAGATTAAAAGTTATTGATTTTATAATTTTAAATCATTTTCTGGAATTTCTGGAAAAGATTAAATATCTGACAGAGGGTCCCATTGGTCAGGTTTTTATTTATTTAAAAAGGAATAAGGATGTGCTGACATCGGCTGACGTCAGCAGCTATGGCCAGCGGCCAAGTCGGCCACGGCCCGGCCGAATCCGGCCTCCCCGGGCGACGAGGACACACGCGCGGGACAGAGACGAACCAAGGGGTGGCGGCGCCGCCCCGTTATGGTCGCCGGAACTACCACGGCGGCAAGGCGCGGCGGCGGAACACGGCGGCCAAATCCGGTTCCCAAAACACGGATGAAATCCAGCGAAATAAAGGATGCAATCGAGGCCTGAGCTCACTGTGATCGTCGGGGACAAGATTTAGGCGCTGATGGAGCAACGTTGGCGACGGAATCGAGCTCGACACCGGCGGCTGGTGTTCGGGACGCCGGACGCGTTCCACGGCTACGGTCCCTCCCGGCACGCGCGCGTGGCACCACCGCGTAGAGGACGGCGAGGCGAAGATGATGGACAAGGTCTCCGACCGCGGAGCTCCACCGTTTGCCGGCGATTTGAGGGGCACGACGGCGGTAGTACGGGCTAGGGTTAGGGTTTCGTGGTCGTTTGCTTGGAAGAGAAAGAAAGAGAGAGAGAGCGACGCGAGAGAGGGAAGAGTGAGCGAGATGGGGACGTCTCCCCGGGGTCTTATCCCCGCAAGGAGGCAAGCAGGCAGGAGGTGGCGCGGCGGCGTCGTTCTCTGCTTTCTGGCTGAAGGAAGAAGAAGAAAGAAAAGAAAAGGAATTTTTGCACATAACCCCCTGGACTTTTGAGTAACTATGAAATTCTTTAAAACAGAAACTTCACATATTTATTTAGGGCTTTTAGATAAGTCCAAAAATCATAAAAAAAATCATGGATGCTCCTAATATTATAGAGAAGCTCCACGTATTTTTATTTTGAATTTTTGAAACACCTTAGTCACATTTAAAAATAGAGATACGTTTTGGTCATTTAAATGTGTTCAAATTAATTTTTGGATACAACCAAGTCCTTGAGTTCCAAAGCAATACATGCCATGAACTTGGTAGATTATTCAACATTTATTACAGAGTTGGGATGTTAAGTATCTTTGCAAGATTCATATTTGTGGTCTTTATCAAAGGACTATCTTCTCCCCTAGGATTTTATTCCATTGGAGAAATATTTTTAAGTGGCTTTCTTAAAAAGGCACTTGATTGGGTAAAGAGGTTGATACTTCGCCTTCTTGGTCAAAAGATCACTGTTGCTTTTTGTTCCTTTCTCTTGTATTGATCAAATGCTGCTCCTCATCCTTGTTGACTACTTTACTCCAGATGATCCAACTGATCCAAGTCTGATCCATAATCCCTTGTCGCCTTTGAAGTAATGTTGATCCCTCTAGTCAAGATTTGGATATTAGGGCAAGTTCCTAATATCCATTAGTTAAGTTCCAAGATTATATTGCCTCACCCTTGTGGTGAAGGCAAACATTTTATTCAAAGGACACTCTCCTTCTGACCAGGTGTAACCTTATTTGGAACTCAATTGCTTTAATGCATACAAAAGACATCTGTTAACAAGGTTGCATAGCTTGTTACCAAACTCCTTTCATATAACACAAAGCCTTTAAATTTCACCCCGAGTTTCTTATTTGATTTGTCTTGCAGGAATGTCTTTGGAAAGATTTGAAGATAAGAAGCTAAGATCAAATAAGAAGATCAAGTTTGGTGTAATAATGTAGATTACTAAAGCATTTATATTTCTTTTATGTTTGGGCAAAGAAAAGACAAGGTTTTCTAATACTCAACCATTTACATTATTTACTTTGTTTTAATAACTCTTTGAGTTGTGAAAGGTGTTGAATTGGTATTTGATTATGAGTTATTTGCTTATTTGTATAAGCATATATAACTTTGTTATACATCTAAATAAGTTCTCCAATTCAATATCATTTGTATATTCCAATTTGGATCTGATTTCCCGCAACCAGTAAAAATGCCTGGAGGTCATGTCAAAACTTATCACATTCACCTCAGATGAGCTAAACTCTACTCATGAAGTTGAATGATCTCCAATCCCTCCAGGGTTTTATTTTGCGAAAAATTTATTCGGATTTTCAGATGCATGCATGCAGATGCACAAAATCATACTTCTACCCTTCATTGGTTGTTAAATGCTGGGGTATTACAGTCTTCCCCCCTTAACAAAAACTTCGTCCCGAAGTTTCGGCTCCTCTCACGTAGAGATAAGTAGGAAGAATTTCTGCTGATGTGGATTCACTCACATTCCCTTTTGACGTGGGCGCAAATATTGGTGATCCATTGTCCCACATACTTTTCTGCATCTTCCCTTGATCCATACTATACATCTGACAACTTTCATCTAATATTTGTTAAATTCTAGAGATTCTATTACTCCTTCATGTTTCTTGAATCATCTAATTCTGACTCCTCGCATTTCCATGGCTTTATGCCCCTTTGTCAAAGATCTTCATCTACACCTTACACGACCTTCCGATATGTTTGTTGGTTCACTTCACTATAATCCCGAGACTAGCAAGACTTTATTTCTGATGGTAACTATTGGCTTTCGTTTCAGAACCTCTGGGTTAACTGTTCTTTCCAGCTTTATAGAACATCATCCATCGAGTCTTGGTACTACTTCGACCGTGTCTTCGTCACCGTACTCCCTTCTAACGACATGTCTTCTCTGTCAAGTACTAATCAACATATATAATTCCCTTTTCTCCTTGAAGTTTCCTAAGTCTTCCTCGGTTCTGGGTCCGGTTTGACGAACTTCCTTCCGTCAGCTCTGATCCCTCGAGCTTTATTCAGTCGACTCTATTTAGTCGAGCTTCATAACTCACATTTTGATCAAAACTTAGTATACCTACCTAATGGTCGCAAAAAGATCTTAGGTATATATCCAAAATATTGCGAAATCCCGGTGTTGTCCTCCTTTTGAGGAGTGGAATCTAAGACGTCAATCTTGTTGATAACATCTATCTTAATAGTGGCTCTGGATATAAGTTGTAACTTTAGTACTTTGGCTTCACCAGTGTCAGATATCCTCTTCTAAATTGGTCAACTTTCTTGGCTTATCATCAATCCACGATACACTAGACTCTTTTCCCTTGATTCTGATGTTCTTCTGAACAATGGACTCCATGTTAGCACTTCTTCACATGGTGGTTATGGCCTCTGTAGACTATCAACGTGCTTCCCATAAGGTACTTTGCTACCCTAATCTCTTACTAACTTATACTCCTTTGTCAGGAGTCTTTTTCAACCACTCTTTCTCGTCAATAATCTTGTATTCAACACAACATTATCTCCTTGTAAATGTTCGATCTCCAATCATGAACTGATGTTTGGCAGCCAATTTGCTTCTTCCATCATTGATGATGTCTACATTAGACGATCAACTCCCTATTTATTCTTGCAGAACTGGAAATATCCACGTTCTTCCGGTCTTCATCCTCCTTTATCTTCAACCTTATAGTACTCCTGGACACATATGTGTTGATAATCTTCTTCTCAAGCTTGATCCCAGTAGTATCAATATCTCTTCTTTGCTCCTACAACAATCTCTTCCACCAAGTTAAAACAATCTTGTTATCATGTATCTGCATTTTATTGCTTCTTCTTTCAATGTCTTTGAATTTCCCTTTTGTCTCTGCCACCCCATGACCTCCGTCATTGTGTTTGTCAACCATGAAACGACGTCGTGACCTGATAAGCAAAAACTTCACAACCTTCCTTCTCTTCGCGAGCTTCCATTGCTGCAACAATTCTGGTCACTCGGAACGCTCTCATACTAACCTATGTACCCTCTAGACCAGTAACATCAAGAAAGAACAAAATGTTGCAACATGCATTTGCACATCAAGTTCAAACTTCATGCTCAGATCTAGTCAATCAAAAATCCAATAAGAACCAATAAAACCCAAAAATAATTATATATCACTCATGCACCATTAGCCCATAAAATACGTAGTACTATGAGTAAAAACATCTCAAGTACCCAGGCTTAGATGCTATACACTACAAGTTAGGTATATATATTACCTTATAGACCTATTTCATATAACAACTCTTTCCTTACTGGCTTGAGGGACAGGTTTACCCTTCACTAAAAGTGTGTCTTACAAGAGCATTTACCACAATTGACCATTCACAATTGAGTAACTCTGACCTAGTGTCCAAGAATGCCTATCTCCATCTTAGTTTAAAAGGAACTGAGTCTTCTTGACACTGATCTTTGTCTTCGTACCCTGGCGTACTTCTATACATCTTCATATCTTCAAGTGTAACCTCACGTTCACTCGTGTAGGTACTATTGGTATACATGAATACCATAATACTTTACTTGTGGCAAGTGCACTTCTCCATATCCTCCTTGAAATGGTATCTATGCATCCAACATCCTCTTCGGACATGAACCATATTAAAGTGGCATACTTACCATAACTTGCATGGCTTAGTATATCCAACTCACCATTATTCTATTCTTCTCTTGTCCTTCCATCACCAACTCCCAATAGGGTTCTACTTCATAGGATGCCATCATCAATGATACCACATCGATATCACTGACTTAGGTATACTACAGCTATTATAGAGAGCACCCTCTCACCTGGTATACCAGTTTTTAAAAGAAACAAAATAGACAAGTACTATACCTATAGAAGACTAGATAAGCATACTCTATATACATATGATGTTATTATTCTCAAGTGAATAACCATCATAGGTCATAGATAGATATAGTTTAGATAAAATAACTTCCTATAGTCTTTACCAACCTACAAGTCTCCTAAAAGGTTTCAAACCTAAGGTCGCTTTGCTCTGATACCAGCTGCGGTGACCCAGCACACCACTGCATGGTGTAGTGTGCAAGTCGTTGACATAATACTCACAGAAGGACCTATCCGTGAATATTACATCTCTCAGAGTGGTACAACAGAAACATAGCAGGTCCAAGGTAACACTATAGGATTACAACAATATTCAATACAAAATCTCGAGAACCTCCTCGATACATAGAGGATAGCCTCGTACAAATGAAATCCAGAAAAGAGCCAATTCGTAGCACTAATCTGGAGATTAACTCTAGATCTAAGCCCTAATCCACTACTGCTGTTGCCACAACCTTAATCTACTCTATCTGGAGTATCTCTGTTCAAGATGGTACTCGTCCTTCTAATAGACGTGGTCGCCTCCGTTGGCAGAGTGATCTCCTCAACATCGTTGACATTGCTCCTTCGTGGCCATAGTTGTCGTCGTGCTTCGGTTGGTGAAGTACCGGTTGACTCCTTGTTGAAGATCTCGATATCGTGGTGCACCACCATCAACTCCTTTGATGGCTCCACAATTCTAAGCATGGGTCAAAAGGGCAAGGGTGAGTAACCAGCATTACCCAGCAAGTCCATTATGTACGGTGGGAAGTTTGATGCACTAGCTACAGCTTTAGACTCCAGGGAGCCTTAAGCTTAATGCAAGGTTTTTGTAAACATTTCTTCAAGAGGTTGCTTTTATTTCTGAAGACTATGCCCGTCATCCTTCATAGGGCTAGAACTTTCATGGAGTTCCTTTCCTGCAGCGTTCGCAGCTCCTTCCCGGAACAGGGAGTAACATGTTACAATTTTTTTACACTCTGCAGAGGTGCGTTACTTTACCCATAAGAGATCAAGACTTTGTTGCACAACCGGGTGATCTTTCCCGTCCACACTCTCTTTGGTGTGGGGCCCAGTTTTTGATCCAAGTCATTCACTGTGCTTCTCCGCACAATGCATGCCCACCCAATTCATGCATAGCAGAATCACCCCTGATGCTCTACCCCTCACGGTAGACACCTAGGCACCCTCTTGCAGACCATCCTAGACCCCAGTCGCCGTGGGAATTAAGGGATCCCACCCATATGCATGTAGTCCCGCAAGACCTACAGCCTACGGCACTGGCAGCCCGTTGACATGCATCCGGGAGAAGTACAGATGGCATTTCCCGTCCCATTCCAGGTCTTATGGTTAACGCGTCTTTACGGCGCAATCATTATGATGGCATTTGTTATTAAGTCCTAGGTAATACTTTCCCGTGCAGATGGAGCCTCCGGACCTATTCATCTTACCATGGTCCCATCTGCCAACCATAATAGGTTACCACCACTCAGGTAGATAGCCAAATAGTCATATTATTAAAGAAATAGGTTTTATGCTTTCTTTTGTATAAAGGTGATAGTATATTAAGGTTTTGCAAATAGTTTTCTAACAAATATTTCAAAAGGTATGAGCAAGTGATGAACTTGCCTGTGATAGAGATGGCAGTTCATGCCCTTAGGGGTTCTAGGGTTGCGTTAGAACCCGAAGATCTGAAAACAGCAAAGTAGTCCGGGTAAGGACTACTGGAAACACTTGCAATATGCGATTATGCATAAATATGAGATGCATCGTATTTAACCCAAAATACCCAAACTTACAAGTAAGCGCTTAGCGTTATTGATTACTTTGTTAACGGAGAGATGCTTTCAGTTGTTATAACTTTTAGACTTAGGTGTTGGCTATGATTATCGAAGTAATGCTTTACATGATTAATAAACAACTTACAAGTGCTCAGTTAAGGATTGCATTTATTTCATAATTTTATTTTATTTAACTACTATCAAAAAGTAACAACACTAGAGTGATTGATTTTCAAGTGAACTCCTTTTTGTGTGTTTTACCTAGGATGAGTAACGGAACAGTCATTTACATAAAAGTATATGAGTTCAGATTTTAAGTTTTGAACTTATATTTCAAATTTATTTTCTTTTTAGAAAACTAGTAGTTTTAGAAGCTAATACCATTCAATTCCAGTTACTATCTTTTAATTAATTACATAAGAAAATTATTTTCAAATAATTTATTTTAAAATAATTGAAATCATATCCATTTATGGATCTTAGTATTTTTTTATTCAATAAAACCTTTTTAATAAATTAAATAAAAATCATATTTGAAATCCTTATAAAATTTGGAGTTGAAAACATATTTTTATTTAATTTTAGGAATTTATTTGCATTTCAAAATTTTAGGTGATGTTTAAGTGATATTTTGGTAATTCTAAACAACTTTTATTTTTATTTGGTTTAACAATTATCAATTTAGCATAATCAAATATATTTCAATTTTCTAAGCATTTTGATATATTATTTGTATTTTTTTTTGATAAACAGATTAAAAGTTATTGATTTTATAATTTTAAATCATTTTCTGGAATTTCTGGAAAAGAATAAATATCTGAAAGAGGGTCCCATTGGTCAGGTTTTTATTTATTTAAAAAGGAATAAGGATGTGCTGACGTCGGCTGACGTCAGCAGCTATGGCCAGCGGCCAAGTCGGCCACGGCCCGGCCGAATCCGGCCTCCCCGGGCGACGAGGACACACGCGCGAGACGCGCGGGACAGAGACGAACCAAGGGGTGGCGGCGCCGCCCCGTTATGGTCGCCGGAACTACCACGGCGGCGAGGCGCGGCGGCGGAACACGGCGGCCAAATCCGGTTCCCAAAACACGGATGAAATCCAGCGGAATAAAGGATGCAATCCAGGCCTGAGCTCACTGTGATCGTCGGGGACAAGATTTAGGCGCTGATGGAGCAACGTTGGCGACGGAATCGAGCTCGACACCGGCGGCTGGCGTTCGGGACGCCGGACGCGTTCCACGGCTACGGTCCCTCCCAGCACGCGCGCGTGGCACCACCGCGTAGAGGACGACGAGGCGAAGATGATGGACAAGGTCTCCGACCGTGGAGCTCCACCGTTTGCCGGCGATTTGAGGGGCACGACGGTGGTAGTACGGGCTAGGGTTAGGGTTTCGTGGTCGTTTGCTTGGAAGAGAAAGAAAGAGAGAGAGAGCGACGCGAGAGAGGGAAGAGTGAGCGAGATGGGGACGTCTCCCCGGGGTCTTATCCCCGCAAGGAGGCAAGCAGGCAGGAGGTGGCGCGGCGGCGTCGTTCTCTGCTTTCTGGCTGAAGGAAGAAGAAGAAAGAAAAGAAAAGGAATTTTTGCACATAACCCCCTAGACTTTTGAGTAACTATGAAATTCTTTAAAACAGAAACTTCACATATTTATTTAGGGCTTTTAGATAAGTCCAAAAATCATAAAAAAAAATCATGGATGCTCCTAATATTATAGAGAAGCTCCACGTATTTTTATTTTGAATTTTTGAAACACCTTAGTCACATTTAAAAATAGAGATACGTTTTGGTCATTTAAATGTGTTCAAATTAATTTTTGGATACAACCAAGTCCTTGAGTTCCAAAGCAATACATGCCATGAACTTGGTAGATTATTCAACATTTATTACAGAGTTGGGATGTTAAGTATCTTTGCAAGATTCATATTTGTGGTCTTTATCATTGGACTATCTTCTCCCCTGGGATTTTATTCCATTGGAGAAATATTTTTAAGTGGCTTTCTTAAAAAGGCACTTGATTGGGTAAAGAGGTTGATACTTTGCCTTCTTGGTCAAAAGATCAATGTTTCTTTTTGTTCCTTTCTCTTGTATTGATCAAATGCTGCTCCTCATCCTTGTTGACTACTTTACTCCAGATGATCCAACTGATCCAAGTCTGATCCATAATCCCTTGTCGCCTTTGAAGTAATGTTGATCCCTCTAGTCAAGATTTGGATATTAGGGCAAGTTCCTAATATCCATTAGTTAAGTTCCAAGATTATATTGCCTCACCCTTGTGGTGAAGGCAAACATTTTATTCAAAGGACACTCTCCTTCTGACCAGGTGTAACCTTATTTGGAACTCAATTGCTTTAATGCATACAAAAGACATCTGTTAACAAGGTTGCATAGCTTGTTACCAAACTCCTTTCATATAACACAAAGCCTTTAAATTTCACCCCGAGTTTCTTATTTGATTTGTCTTGCAGGAATGTCTTTGGAAAGATTTGAAGATAAGAAGCTAAGATCAAATAAGAAGATCAAGTTTGGTGTAATAATGTAGATTACTAAAGCATTTATATTTCTTTTATGTTTGGGCAAAGAAAAGACAAGATTTTCTAATACTCAACCATTTACATTATTTACTTTGTTTTAATAACTCTTTGAGTTGTGAAAGGTGTTGAATTGGTATTTGATTATGAGTTATTTGCTTATTTGTATAAGCATATATAACTTTGTTATACATCTAAATAAGTTCTCCAATTCAATATCATTTGTATATTCCAATTTGGATATGATTTCCTGCAACCAGTAAAAATGCCTGGAGGTCATGTCAAAACTTATCACATTCACCTCAGATGAGCTAAACTCTACTCATGAAGTTGAATGATCTCCAATCCCTCCAGGGTTTTATTTTGCGAAAAATTTATTTGGATTTTCAGATGCATGCATGCAGATGCACAAAATTATACTTCTACCCTTCATTGGTTGTTAAATGCTGGGGTATTACAGCAGGTGTGCTCGGAATGGATCATCGGCACACAACACCTCGATCATGCCATAAGCTCAGACATCGCTTTCACGTATAGTAAAGAGACCAAGACTACGGAACAACTGGCACATCACAGACTCTACGACACAAGAGATCATAGTTCAACTCATATATGAGAAATATAGCAAATGTTACAATCAGAGGTCACAGACCCATCATTACATCAAGCGGAAGCAAATATAGTTGTCTAACAACAAGATTCAAATTATGGTCTAAGAGGCCTACAATAACATATCCCAGCCAGCCTGTTCCGATACGTCCCAAGCTGCCACCTGGGAACTCCAGACTACTCGTCGATGTCGATAAAGAACCCACCTTCCAGTCCGGTGGCGTCCTCCTCTGAAACAAATAATAATCCACAAAGCAAGGCTGAGTACGACGTACTCGCAAGAATTAGTAGGGCGATATAGGCCCGATGATGTTTGGCTTCAAAGCTGTAAGTAGTTGGTTTTGCAGAAAGCTAGTTTTCCTTTCGGGTAACACTAGGACTCATGGCTCCGACTACTCAGAAGGTTTTTCGTAAATGGGATAAGATAGTAGAACTTTCTTCTTCGGGTCACCTTGCACCAGCAGTAACCAGCATTCACCACTCGTATCCACCAAGGCACTCCCTCGAATCACCCTCGAGGAAATGAACCTTTACCACACGTTGATTATGCAACCTCTAGCTGCCATATCAATTAGGTTCAATGTTATCTATGATCTCATAATATATTCCCAAGTTGTCCATAACCGCGGACACGGCTTTTCGAAAAGATTAAATCCTGCAGGGGTGTACTATTTTTATCCATTGGTACCGTCCGACCCCTTGCCTGTACAATTAGCTCTCTTCCGGGGAAAGCCGGCAGGGCGGGCGCGGTTAAACCTTTACCTCGCGTGAGACTATCCAAGGGTCATCGTGACGACAGGACAAGTTCAGTGCCTATTTCAACACCCTGCCCCGTCGCCACTCCTATCACCACCATCGTCATCACATCATCATCATCATCACCGACCACACACTCGCAAATAGAAAGCGCAAACTAGAGGACCATTGGATACGCCCGCACAAGTTATTCAGTTAGTAAGGGGCCCATACCCCCACTGTTGGTAGCACGCTAGATCTTGTTTCAAGAGATAAGAACTCGCACCTAGGGGCAGGAACGAGACAAAACACCATCCCCGATGGCAACTCATCCCAGCCATTCTTAGCAATTATTTATTAACACAAGTTTCCACCACTGTCCGAACATTCCATAATCTTCACATATATGGAAATAATCAACGGACATCTTAAGCATTCGACTACGCAGGCCTAAGCATATCTAAGCATAACATACAACTGACATTAATTATCTCAGGCCAACACATCAACCTATGGTTAATAGGAAGGGAAACAGATAATGGTTCAGGGAGCATGCAAGTTATAGGATTCTCTATCCACTGAACAAAAGTTGTTTCTAGAATCGAATGCAATATTATGGTGGAGAAAATAATTATACTAGTAGGATGAGATATGCACAGAAGGTTAGGTTAGCTCTTGCCTTGCTGATAGTACTGGGCGCATTGATCGTCGAGGTATTGTGGTGGAACCTCGACTCCGGAATCTAACGAAACACAACAATAACAGGAAATGAAATAAATAACACGAATACAAGGTGAAATGCACAATCATGATGAGATGGTCAAATTATGCACTGAAATCATATTGGGCATGTCCCACAAGTTAAATGGAACCCCTAAATTAAATATCGCAAATAACAGGTCAAAACTCCATATTTAACTTAGTGAATTGCATTATTATCCAAAATGTCCAGTACTGAATTATGGGTCCTAAATGCATGAAAATGACATTATTAGATAGATATTGTCCTACTGATCATTTTGGTACTTCGCTTGCAATTTTCTGACTAACGATGAATAAATGGTGATTTAAATGGTTATGCAATTTAAATCATTTTAACCAATTCGAAAATGACATCAAAGTAAAAGTTATTTTCATACTGTGAAATTAACATGGCTAGATAGCATTTGTTTTGCTGGTCATTTTGGTATATCATTTGCAAATTTTGAATTAATATTCACCAAGTTATGATAATTTTAATAATTGATTTAATTCTGCCATTTTATTTATTTTTATTAAACAGCACCAATATTACATCTAAATGTCTCTCAAATTACATAAACTTGTAGATCATTGTTCACTGAACATTTTGAGAGCTTATTCATAATTTTTGGATGAGTAGAACTCAAGTTATGCAATTTCCAAAATTTGAATTAAATCTGTCATCTCTGTTTTTATTAAATAAGGGCAATTTATTTTGGTAAATTAATTCAACCAATGGCAATAACAGATAGATAATTTCTTCCTGAGCATTTTGGTATATTATTTGCATTTTTCTGATTAGTGGTTCAAAAGTTATGCCATTTCAAAGCTCAAATTCATTTTCTGTCATTTAATTGAATTTTCAGAAATGAGGCCGAACTGTTTTTTACTGGGCCGTAGCTAGCCACTGAGACGGACGGGTGGGGCAGCGGCCACGCTGGCGTCTACGTCGGCCAGGAGGGCCACCGGCAGGTTTGACCGACGCAGGATGCCAGGACCGGCGCGGCGAGCGCGCGGTGACCGGCGGCATGCCGCGCACGGATGCGTCGATTGCGCGCGTTAGGGAGCCAGGACGGGGGCGCATTTGGTCACGCACGGCGAGGGGAAACTAGTGGCGGCAGGGCGTGACCTAATGGTCACCGGAGGAGCTCCGGCGACGAGCTACGGCGGCGGCGCTGTCTCGGCCTAACTAGCTACGGCGAAGCAGACGGGAAAGAGCGAGGGGAAGAGGTCCAGGAGGACCGGGTGCTCACCCTGAGCGCGTGTGTCTGCTCGTCGGAGAAGGGGGAGGGCTGGAATGGTAGCAATCGAGCTCGGCGGTCGTCGGACGGTGGCGGAGGAAACGAGGAAGAACGCGTCGATTCCAGGCTCCCGAGCTCGATTCCTTAGGCGCGGATGATGAGGGAGCCGAGGCGGAGGTGATGGCGTGGTTCGATCTGCTCCTGGCGGCCTGAGTCGACGGCGGCGTGCGGCGGCAGCTCGGTCAGCTCGCGGTCATGGCGCCGTTAGGGTTAGGGTTGCTGCACGGGGGGAAAAGGAGGGGGAGGAGGAGCATGTGGTCGAGGGGGCCCTCCTTAACCTCCTTGGGGGGCCAGGACGCGAGGGAGCGGCGGTGGAGGCCGTGGTGGGGCGCGGCCATGGCGCCAGGGTTTCCCCTGTCGCCACAGGGAGGGATGACAGGTGGGTCCCCCTGTCAGGGATTTCTCTTTTTATTTTTCCAGGAATTCCAGTAGGGTTTAGGTATTTAATTGAGACCCTTAACTATTTTTAAAAATTCTGGAAAAATTCACATAACCATAATATATTATTTGGAACCTGCGGTAAAATTTGCAGCCCATTTGAAAAACATTCCATGTGTTAACATTTCAGAAATTGCTCTCTTGTATTTTGGGCTTTAAGTAAATATTTGAATTTTGCAATTGCATTAATATTTGCAATAAACATATTTGTAGTTGTTAGAACTTCCTGGACAAATATGGATGTTCAGATTTGAATTTGTTTGTTCAACACCATTAGCCAACCTTGACTTCTTTGTTAAAGGCAAAGTATTATTTCATGTGGAGCAATTTGAATATATATGCCATGATGCAATATGAGATGCAAAAGTGAAAATTTTACTCATATTTTCAGCTAACAAAAGTGGGGCTGTTACAGACATCCTCTTAGGGGGTCGCCGCACTGTGATCAACTGAAGCGGGAGGAGTGGTGTCGCGAGTTCGAGGCACGGAACCGCATCTTCGTGACCTCGGCTCCGACGAGGAATGAGCGCCGTCGCCGCACCCTCACCCTGAGACTCTGGTGAGCCTAATTTTAGATGTTAGGTTATGGGTAGGGCGGCGACACCGAACTTGTTTGTTCCAATTCTCCCGCAAATGCATAATTTTAAAATTTACAGTTTGCTTCTGTTCTGGATGCACTTCAACCCTTTAAAAGCGGAACGATCGTATACGGGTTAGCAATATAAGGGGTTTACTAGAGATGCTCTAATTTGTTGAATTTACCTCCTGCAATGTATTGAACCGATTATGGCCCATACTTGCCCAAACAACCTAGTAGTGGAAGTTCACAACACCACACAAATTCTGAGGATGCGATATATGAACTCACCGGTGAGCTAGTACAAAGCAAAGTCAATTGCAATTAAATGTTGTTAATTCGAAATTAAATGGTAGTTAGGGATGTAAACGGATCGGATCGGATTTTGCCTTTACCATATCCTATATCATATTTTTTCGTCGGATTCGGAGCGGATAATGACCGGTTGCGGATTCGGAGTCGGATATATAATATCACAGATCCGGGGCGGAAACGGAGCGGATTCGGGACGGAAAATAATTAATCGGATATATACGCGTATAAATACATCAACGAACCATACAACCACAAATAATAGTTTAATATGCTATTAGCCTAACAAGATTGTCGTAACAATCACTATGTAAGTGAGTTTTAATTTATCGGGCGAACTTTACAACTAATTATGTTCTATGAGGTTAGACATTTCGATAGAAAATCGGATTATTCAGATTAAAATCATCGGATAATCCTATTTATTTTTCGGATAATCCATATTCGGGGCTATTTTTCATACCATATTCTATACCGTATCTGGTGTCAATTTCGGAATCAAATATCCTTATCTATCGGATTTCTTCAAACCGGATATGGATTCCTCAAAACGGTTTTGCAATAGGATTCGGTGCGGAAATTATCCTATCTGTTTACACCCCTAATGCTAGTAATCCAAACAAGTCACAGGATTTGTCTTAAAAGCATACAAATAGATTGTGCAATATAGATGCTGATTAAAGGAGAACTTAACAACTTAAGAAGAGGTTATAACAAGAGTTAAATCCTAAAAGTGCCTTACAAATTCGATGAGCATCCTCAATACATCCCAGGATGTGATGGAACCTGAGAAAACATGGAAGTTGGTAGCAACTGAGCATAAATGGACGAATGGCCAGGTGAAGGTTTTGTGCCCTTGAGTATCACTATCACGTTTATTGCAGCAGGTCTTGCTTCTCCTCGCAGGATACAGAGATGAATCAGATCATCATATCAACTGCAGAAACGTCAGCCACCATGCCAACAGTAGGCCTTTGCTGATGAACATGGAAACAATTTCAGTTAACAAACAATAACACCATGAAGCTACCAAAAGAATGTCGTGGAGAACTTACAGTGGCACAACTGTTGCTTAGCAATTTCAGCATTTGTGGCTTTGAAGGCTGGAGCTGAGGATGACAATTGGCACTGCCACAATCGACTTCATCACGTACTCGAACGCTTTGTGTCAAGGAGATACCAAAGATTTTGCAGCCATTTGTGTGAACATCCTTATCATTTGGTTCATGCTCTGCGCCGCTGATGGTAACATGTAACTTCCCAGCTCCAGTACAATTTTTGCCTGAAACAATATGAGGCCAGAGAGGCAATGTAGTATTTGATCTTCCCATATCTTGAGTAGTGCTGACATTAACATCTCTAATACTCTCATCCTTATCCAGGCTTCCGTGTACATATTCAAAGCCAGGCATCCTGGAAGTAGTTTGAGGAAACATTAGCACAGATGATGGAGAGGATGCTTGAGGCAAAGCCGGTGCTGTTGGCCCACGGTAATCACATCCTTGTGACGTAAGCCAATTATATGTTGCACCAGATGCATGGTTTCCATCAAGTTGGCAGAAGCCAGAACCTCTTATAACAGCATCAGACAAAGTTCCTCCTCGATAAGGACGAAACACTTCTTGACCTTGCAAGACCTTTTGGAATCTTTGAGATTCCCCAAAGCCTGGGCAGTGGTAGGAAAACCCATGGTTTTCAGGTGGGGTTCTAGCACCGAGTCTTGGAACCCCTACGATGTTACTCATGTTGATAGAGCAACTCTGACCATCAGTGTACTGAAAATTTCTTGCTTCCGACACTTGAGAAGCTGAATTAACAGTGCCATCGTGGGTTTTAAAACCCAACAATTCTTGACCTTGCAAGACCTTGTGGAATCTGGCAGATTCCGCAAAACCCGAAGAAACACTTCCACCTGCCAAAATGGCAAAAAGAAAGAACGTTCAGCAGGGGGCAAACAGTAGCAAATTATCATTTATTTTTTACTTGCAATGCAACCTACTTGGAAGCAACATATCTGGACTGACTTGGGGGAGGCATGGCTTCAGCCGTTTTGAATGGGGAGTGGACAGATGAGGTCCCGAAACCGATCCAGTAACCTCAACTTCCCAAGGAGATACCCTATTAGGCCGACAGCTCTCTACATCATCATCCCATCTCACCTGTCAAGTTGTCTGTCTGTCAACATAATACTGCAACCTCAAACAATAAGGAATCTAATGGGAGCAAATATAACAAAGTATGTAACTAAGATGCCTTGTTCAGTATAGCATGTAAAATATGGTTCTAAATCTTACATCCTATGCAATCCTGGAAACCAAAAAGCACATATCCCTTGTGAGAACTTTGCTAAGGCGTATTATTTAAACTTAGAATATTACATGGTTTTAACCTTGTTGGCTTGTTCTGCCATTGGAAATTTATGATCATCTTGACTTGGAACAAGTAAATTTCATCCATGAAAAGGAATTTCAGCGAGTAGTTTATGAATTATCTGTTTCAGCTGAATTAGATGCATCTTATTAGATCAATAGCATACCTACCAAAGTTGAAAATTTGAGCAGAAGCTCCAGTGGTTAATTTAGTAGCAGGAGAAGTAGAAAATTGAGTAGCTGTGATGCTGTTAAGATTAGTGCAAGACACTGGGACTTGATAAGGGTAAAAGGTGCACGAGTGGTTCTAATGCAGTAGTTCCAATTAGCACAAACGGACAATGATTCAATTTTTCTTCACCAAATCCAAGCAGACATTCACTTTTTCTCATGAATGAACTAACAGGATTTCTTTGGTCATAAGTGCTATGAATGTCCAACATCTATCCAAAAAATTCAAGCTGGCATACTATAACTGATCAAAAGTAGACATAAAACACAAAAATGCTGAAATTTAAGACAGAGAGTGACTATGCAATTAGTTCCAATAAATTCATAAAGAAATATAGACAGAGTCATACATTAAGACCTATGGTCTTTTACGCTAGGGATTAACTGATATGAACCGTCCATTCAGTCAATCTAATGGTTCAAATCAATTAGCGATACTTTTTTTTTGAGAGGCAAATCAATCAATACTACTAGTTGATAAGGTGAGTAGTGTTTTTTGTTCAAACAACAAAATGGGAAACAAATCAAACAAAGTCCATAGTTCCAGGGATAAAACCGGAAGGCCTTTGCCTATCTTACGTGGTCAATTCATTCCCCTGCAACCTTTTGGCAAAAATACGGCGGACCAATCTACCCTTACGTGAAATGGAAGAACCAACGTGAAAACATCTAAGTTACCCAGCTAATCAATGGTTGATCTCATTCAATACTACTCTGCCTTCTAGCGGTAGCAAATTGTACCGTAAAAACCCCTCTAAGACCAACATTAGCACAAATCTGATGTGTCAAGCAAAGGAGAGAACATACCACCAAGCATTTCCATTTTGAACCACACGACTTTGGGTCTGAATCGCTGCTCCCAATTATTATCCCAGCGGACCTGAAAAAAAATCATACATAACCATCTGGAAAATACAATAACTCTGACGTGTTGCTTCTGGAAGATAAATTGAACTATTCACCATACGTATGTACCTTCTTTCAGATGCATCTTCGTTTTCATATCTCATTTTGAATCTCATTCCAACAGAAAAAGGTTGACTAAAGCTTCTCATGAACTTCCAATATGGTATAATGAACTCATGCTCGCATAACCTGTAAGCCCAATGAACTTATTAGAGATAGGAACTAACATAATGGCATACTACAAGAGAGACAGATAGAAAATAAAAATGCGTACAATTATAATTTTACTTTTAACTATCTCAAAATTTAGATCCTGGAATCCAAAAGAAATTCTAATTAAAAAAGAACTGCCCATGTTGCACAGGAGAAATGCACGAATATTATGAGAAATAAAGCAAATTATTACTTATTTGCATTATTTATTTATTTCAGTTTAAAATGGTACTCCCTCCGTTTCTTGAAACAAGGCGTGAAATTTCTGGCTCTATAACCAAGGCAGCCCAGGGAAAAATTTGTTGTTCGTTGGAGCCTTTTACCCCGGATGAATCGCTCTGTCCGCAATTACCGGCCGTGTATTCCATTGGCCAGTGCGGCCATGTCTCCTCGGTCTCCGAGTTATTTAATCGGCTGCATGCTCCGTCCAATCCTCGCATGCATGCAACAGCACATACCCAATCGGAGCCAGCTTTGTAGGAGGCATGCAGTTATTTCCATCCAGAGACTCGGGGCTATTTCCGGTACATAGGATGCACATCTGCTTCGGCGCCTTGTTTTATGGGAAAAATTAGAAAAAAATATGTGCCTTCTTTAACGGAACGGAGGGAGTATAGAGCTTATCCAAAATTGTTCACTTAGTGCCAAATGAGCATAACAAAAGCATTGAAAAGTACTAACACGAATGTCAATTCCCAAATACGAAATGCAGATACGAGTATATGACCTCATAAATCTGAATGGTTGCCTCAGATGTGCACTATGCCACAATTTAATGACCTTGAAAATCACATGTAATGAGAATATGAGATGATTTAGCATATACGAGGAAACATTATTCGGCCAGACCAGTGAAATGAGATGCAAAATGCTGGATTGGGTAAAGCAACAAAGAACAAGAAACAACTCAAAACTGCTTCCCCTGGCAATAAATCCCTAGTTCTAATTCAAAATATGTGTCCTGCAGTCTTAAGAAGGGGTAATCTAAAATTGTTAGCACAGGACTGACAAGTCATGAAGTTTCAGAATGAGTGAAAGCGTGCTGCTGTACATATATGATCTGGGGTTCTGGACTTGCCATTAAGAAGCAAGAAACAGAGGTCTGGTTAGTGGTTTCTATTTCTGTTACCACAGAATGAGTGAAACTTCTTCTAGAAGAACATTATAACTGTGTATCGTCCAATCTTTTCTTATTATGGTCGCCAACATGTATAACAAGTTCTAGGAAACTATTAGAACTGTGTATTAGTCCACCTTCTCTTATTATTATGGTTGAAGTGAGAGGATGTTAATGCAGGCATTTGATATGATTATGAAAACAATCAGAAAGTGATACCTGGGATTGTAGTAGATGTGAAAAATACTTTTCATGGACACAGCATGGGCAATGTTACCGAGACTACTTTGACTGGAGTCCTGGTTACCAAGTGCAGGAAATGGAGATACATTTTTTAGCTGAGCAGCTCTGCGCACTCCCAACCTAAGTGCTCCATCTTCACCTCTGGAGGAAAATAAGAAATTATTATTCACACATGGAAGCTGGAGTAAGTTCCAGTGAACAACATCATGAGCTACAAATCATTACCGGAGGAACAGCACTGCATCCCCAGAGACAAGCTTCTTCTTATTGACAAATGCACTCCATCCAGTGGTTAAAAGGTGCCTCCGTGGCTGGCCTGTAACAGTTGGAAGCAGGCCTATTAGAAAAACTCAGGACCACAAATTTCCCAGGGTTTCTTCAAATTCCAACGGTCGTATTAACAATGGCTGTTTTGCAGAAGTAATAAAAGAATCTGCTGCTAACTTGATATGCCTGCAGGGTGAGTACAGCCAGAAGACTACCACATGAACGAAACAAAATGCAGATGACCAACAATCTACAACGTTATTTAGTTATGTACATCTAAATAAGACATCTCTCATGAATTTATACACATGATGTATCATAGCGTTCTGTAACTCCTACATATATATCTCAAGAGTGACAACTGCACCTGTACCCCCAGCCTAACGAATAAGTTGAAGCTAAGCCAGTGGATCACTCTCGCTGTACCTCGATAGATATGTCGGAACCTCCACGCGGTGCCGTGCAGATCCTTGGCCACGAGCTCCTGGGACGGCCTCTGCAGGCTGTAATCCTGCACAGGCCAAGCAAACCAGTCACTGCCAAGTCACTTGGAGGGAACAGAATCCGTTCCCCACAGGTCAAAAAACGCCATGTACCAGCGGCGGGAAGCAGTCCTCTGCGGCACGGCGCGGCACCGAGAAACCCCCGTGCGTGCTTGTGTCGGAGGCCGTGAGCGTCTTGCAGAACATGTGCGGTATCCGCGCGAGCCGCTTCACGGCGGCGTCGGCGTCATCGCCGTCACCGTCGCAGGAGTCCTCGTTCTCCCCGTCCCGCATCCGCCTCTTGGCTTCCTGCAACAATCGGCAACGAGCAGCAGACCATTGATCATCCGACGCACATTGATTGAGCAAGCCCAGGTAGACTGTCACTATGGGATATTCAGATCGGCAGTAGCAGTACCGGCTCGTTGTCGACCAGCAGCGAGACCCGCGCGTACACCTCGTCCGTCGCGGCGTCCGCCTGCAGAGCAGCAGAAGGAGTGCGAAAACTCTCAGACAATGGGTCGAACACGCTGAGCTCGCGGACAAACACCGATAGAAACAGAACACGAGCAGCCGGCAGCATACGCGCGCAGGGCGCACGCACCTGGAGATTGACGTCGACGACGCGGCAGAAGACGTGGGGCGGCAGCGTGGTGGGTCCCGCGGCCGCCGCCTCCCCGATGTGCGCGAGGTGGCCCTGCGGCAGGTACACGACGGCGCTGCCCTTCCGAGGCAGCGGGCCCACGGGGCCGGCGCAAGCGTGCCACAGCTCGAGGCACACGCCGCCGCCTCTCGCCACCGGGCCGCCCTCCTCCTCCTCCTCGGCCTCCTCCTCCACGGTGTTGAGGTCGATGGCTATCATTGCTTCCAACTGTTACAGGCCAGCCACGGAGGCACCTTCAAACGCGGTCGGGCAGACAGAGCAACGGTCGAGAGGAGGGATGGAGACGGAGTACGTCGCGCGGCGATGTGTAGGTTAGGGGGTCGGGGGCTAGCTCACGGGCGGTGTTAATGGGGGCGGGCGGGGAAGCGGAGTGGGTGGGGAGTGGAGGTGGGGTGGCGAGACATGGCCATGAATGGCTATAGGGGGAGGTGGTGGGGGAGCTAAGCTTGCTAGGGGCGGGGAGGCTGGGTCTAGACTAGTATATTTGGTGGATAAAGCCGCGGGGTTTTGAGCTTTATTAGCTTTCATTCACACTTCTTCCATCTATCTATGACACTGTTATGTTTGACTGTCCACGCACGCCGCAGAGGCGTGGGGGAGTAGTAAATAAATACTCTACTGTTCTAATTTGCCTCGCTACTTTATTATTACTGCTGCTGCCGCGCTCGCTGGTAAAAGCAGTGACAGAACAGAAGCGAGATGAGAGAGAGCGCAAGGGCCGGGCGGGCGAGGACCCAGCTGTCGCGGCAGAGGCGAGAGCGATGCACGGACGGAGTGGGGAGAGGACGGCGCAGACGTGAGACTGTGAGCGTGAAGCACTGCACTGTCTAGCCATTGCTGCTAAAATAAAGCTTTACGCTGTTCCTTTCCACTGTCTCTACAGTGTCGCTGGGGCTCTTGTGTGGCCAGAACCTTGGCTGGAAACAATGTGCTACTAGTACGATTAGATTACTAGAGAGTACAAATCTTACGCAGTCTAGTTTTTTTTTTAATGGATCGAAACAGTACGCGACTGAAAAGAGTCATTCTATTAATCTTGTCTCTTGGAAGTGGTTTTTCTGCTGGTTGTTTTAATGTGTGAAGATTAAATTCCCTGCTGAAAATTGTGAGAGCCTCTTCGTTTCAAAGAAAGTTCATACAATTTCTACACGATTTCATTCCTTGGAAATTTTCCCGTACAACCAGTTGGGTTCATGGATTGAATATAAGAATTTTGTTCCTATTGTCTAAGAATTTTGTTCCTATTCAAATTTATTTCTTTAGAGAAATTATCCCCATTTAGTAATTTTTTATCCGGATTACACCACTTAGTGAAAGTTTTGCCACGATTTAGTATTTTCTTTTACGAGACCTTCTGAATTTTTCAAAGAGTGTGAATTTCACTTTTTACCCTGTACTTTTCACAAGAATCACCCATATTTTGTATTTATCGTATGTATTACCATGTTTAGTGAAAAATTGCCAAATTTTATGGGTTATAAGATGTTGGGAGCAATCTCTCATGTGTGTCATGGTCGTCGCGCATGGCATGCCATGTTTTCATTTTCTATCTCAGCTTTTGATATCGGGCTGGACAGGTTTTCCCTCCACTAACTTAATCTGCCTAAACAAAATAATGTGAATCGGTGTACACCACCCGAGTCACGAGAGGTGAACCAGTTTGGCATGAAAAAGAAGTCACACCAATTCGTTTGGGCCGATATGGACTAGGGGACGTGAACCGATTCGAGCGTAGGAAATAATAACGCCAGAACACCGCGGCAGGGCGTGTCCCATGTACCTAATGATGGTCCCCCTAGGAATAATCTAGATGAAAATCTACTAAATTGGGTTATTCATGTAAAAAAATGGGTATAAATTATCACGCTCCGCTCTCTTAACAGAAGTTGCATCCAAATATTTCTAGATCTGTTTCAAATAAGTACCAACATCGGTACACATGCTTCAACAATATTCTACTGCATTTACCTCTAATTTCTCTCTAGGAGGTCCTCTAATCATTCACGCATAACTGATCACAACTAATTTGAGGGGGCCAAGATGTCTGGAGACCCTGAATCGGCAGGTGGCTCCTCCATGGCACTATGGCAGGTCCCAGGCGCCCACATTGACATTACTATCAACATCCTGTAGCCATTGGTGCATGTTCTCGTCTGCGTCTTCTCCTCCTCTACCCAAGATGTACGTACTAGATCAAATAAGGGACCCCTTTGGCATTCCAGGACATATCTGTTGAGCTGTTTATGAAAGCTCCCCTTCTAGCCGTCTTGGGTTAACAACCTTAAATTAGTTGTCATGCTACCTTGTTTTAATTGGTGCCTGATTTATGGTTCACACATGTTACATGTAGCATACAATTTATTCTAGTAGGGACGCGCTATTTAGCACTTGATGATGAATAATTATTCTTCGTCCACCATGGTTCTTCGCCGCCTTATATGACCTTAACGCTATGTAAAGTTTATCTTACCTCAGAGATCAAAAACAAAGAAACTATAGGCATGACATACACTTTTTTTATTTGTGTGACGTTATAAAACATATACTTGTGATGTTCTTGTGAGTTTTACCATTGCTACAACTCATATCTAGTGATTCTCATGCCGATTTTCCCCTTATGGGTCAACATAATCGTAACTATTTGTGTATATGACATAATCTTTTTGATGTAGCGACATAAAAAAATCATGGGTACATATCTTTGGAGCCATATATCTGATGGGGTATTGACTTAACACCATAACTCTTGTTCCTCGACCTAGTGTGTTCAACTATTAACAAAAAAAATCCGGGAAATAGCATGTGTGAAAAATTGCTCTTGTTGGTTTCTTCCAAAAAGAAATGTACTTCGAGGCGGTAAAAATCTGGGGCTCTGTGCCAAACTCCAAATGGGGGATACGCCAAATTTTGAGGCTTTGAGCGGTAGTTTCGTCTCACTGTTCAACACAACTTGCATGTTAGATCAAATGAGTCTAGTGCAGACAACTAAAACAACGCCGAGAACGCGCTTGTGGCGCAGTGGCGCCGCCCGCTCAAGTTTGACTCCAAGTGGGAGCGAATTGTTGAGTGTCTCACCGAATAAATCTCAGATGCCTCTCTCTACGCGCGTTCATGCCAGAGCGACAACGGTAATCTCAAAACGCGTGGGTTTGTATAGTCTGTAGCTCTTAACTTGCGTGCTAGTGTGAGCGTGGTGTAGCGTGCGTATGTGTGGTGCGAGTTTGTACTACCACCTAGAGGCCTAATAAAAAATAAAAACGTCGTGCAACTCAGGCCCCTCGTCCATACCAAACACGCAATACCCTGGGAACAGGAACACGAGGGCCGGGTTGGACACGCCAAGTACGCTCTCTGTCGATCGAGTACGACCAAGAGTGTTGATGGCGTTGCTGTGGTTTTGGGTACTATATGTATATAGGACTGTTGACGCACCTGCCTCCGCACTGCCGCTGCCAAATTTGATGGCCCGGCCTGTCGCTGCTGCCGCTGACGAGGGCTGAGTGGCGAGAAGGAGCGATGGATGCACCAAAACCCAACCGGCGGGGTCACACCAGCGCCAGATGCCACCACGTAATCAATACAGTACTCGGGTGGCATGGCGCCGGCGTCGCTCGCTGCATCATCATGCATGCACATCCATCCGTGGAGGCGGAGGGAGAAACGATGGAATCGATGTATTGGGGTGGCATGTATGCATGTGTGCAAAAGTATAAATAAAACTATACACGAGCAGCAGCGACAGCGATGAGTAAAGTAAAATAGGAGAAAATAAAGGGCCCCCGGTTCGTAGCCAGAGTAGTGCGACGTCCACCTCACTTTCTCCCTCGCTTTTATCGGGTGTGGGTCAGAGCCTGCTGCTGCTCCTGCTGGCCCTGCCTGCTGACGCTGTTCCATTCCCTGGACGGCCGAACCGTGTCCATGCTCTGAGCAACTCCAGCCGTCCCCCCAAGAGCCCCCAGGACCGTTTTTTGGACGTCGGCGGGCGATTTTTCTCCCAGTCGCGCCCCCAGGGTCTCGTTTTTTCGCCGGATTTGGCCCAAAAGTTATCCGGCGTACCCAGGCCGAACCCAGCGCGCTGGGTTCGGCCTGGGGGCGCCGACGCAAGGGAAACGCTGCGCGGGCCAGCCCTGTCGGCGAGACAACACGATTCCCGCCATTTTTGTTTCGCTTTCCCTCCATTTTCCTTCTCCATATACCGTAGCTCCCGCCGTTTCCCGCGGCAATCGCCTCCCATATGGCGCCCAAGAAATTCAACAACCCACGAGCCGCCGGCGAAGAACCACCGGCGAAGATGGCGGGGGGCGGGAGGGGTAGGGGGAGGGGGCGGCCGGACGGCTTGAGCAACACCGAGTGGGCGAACGAAGTCGAGCGAAGGAAGACGCTCACCGCCGACCGCAAGGCAAGGGGCGCGAGAAAGAAGGCCAAGGAGGCGGAGGAGGCCAAAGAGACACGACGAGCGGCGGCGGCGGCGGCCGGGAAACTGTGCTTTCCTGCGCCGTCCCCACTGTATGGGCCGCCCGGCCTCTATTTGCCGCCCGGCGCTTGGGGAACCCAAGGAAGCCAAGGAGGAAGCCAAGCAAGCGTGGCGTCACCGTCACCGTCGGTCTTCTCGCCGTCGCCGTCGCCCACCGCCTTCTCGCCGGCGTCGCCAGCCACACCCCACTGGAGGGGGGACACGCTGGAGTACGGAGACGGCGACCCGCACGGCGGATTCAACCCCAACATAGCGTTCCGCGGCCCTTCCGCACTCAGCGCCGGCACCGGGGGCTCGCCGGCCATGCCATACCGTGGTCCTCTGTTCCACCCTCCGGTCGAGTTCGATAGTACCCGCAGCGTGCTCGGCCAAATGCCCGAATCGCAGGAGTCACAGGACGCATGCATGGACGACATCATCGCGTCTGGCTCGGCGGCGGCGGCGTCATCCCCCCCGGGAGAAGAAGAGGCCGACTTTGCCGGGGATGAGTTCGCCGGGGAGGAGGAAGAATACGGCGAGTACGAGGAGGATGAAGAACAACCCGTCGCCGCGGAGAAGAAGAAGAAGAAGAAGAAGGCGGCCGACAAAGCCGAGCCTCGCATCAAATGGTCCGCCAAGGAAGACGAGTGTCTCGCCGAAGCGTGGAAGACGGTGAGCATTGACCCAATCACGGGCGCAAATCAGAACTCAGAGAACTATTGGGCGAGGGTGAAGAGATCGTTCGACGAGCGCAAGCTTTGCGACCCCGAGTTCAAAGGATTTTACATGGCGCGCGGCGAGAAAGCGATGGCGAACCACTGGGCGGTCGTCCAGGCGGCCTGCAGCAAATGGCACGGAATCGTCGAGGAGGTCATGGCTCGCCCGGAGAGCGGCGCCGACGTCGAGCGACAGGTAAAAACCCCGACTCGGTCGCCCATAGTCTGTTTGTTTCTTCTTCGGCTGACATTTTCCTTTTGTTGCGCGCCGGCAGATGGTCCGGATGTTCGAGATGTACCGGCAGGACAGCAAAGGCGCCGAGTTCAAATTCCTCCATGTCTTCTCCAGGATCGAGAAGTGTGAGAAGTGGGCCGAGGTTCGTCTGAACCTCGGCAAGGGGAAAGAACCTTTCAACCCCGACGAACCGGGGTCGGGAGCCTCGGATGGACGTCCAGAAGGGAACAAGAAGGCGAAGGCGGCGAGGGCGAGCACACCGGCGACAGAAAGGCTGCACACGTCGATCGAGAAGTGCATTGCCGACGCCAAGACCCACGTCGTCAAGAGGGACGAGAAGTTCGACGCGAGGTGGTTGCAGATGATGGAGAAACAAGACGTGAAGATCGACCTCCTGAAAACCAACGTCGCGGCCAAAAAAAGGAACACCGATCTGGCGTTCCTAATGAGCGCCGACCCGGCGACGATCATGGACGCCAAGGTCAAGGCGTGGTACATGAGCCAGCGCGACCTCATCCTGAACGAGATACCCGCGCCGATCCCGACCCCGACTCCACCACCGACCCCGACCCCGACTCCACTCCCGACGATGACCCCGACTCCGACAACGGAAGGCTCCACCACGAAAACGACGCCGAGCACCAGTACTACCCCTGCATCGTCGCCGCCGATCGCTGCACCATCGACCGCCCCCTCCTACGTGGTGCAAGTGGAGGACGACGAGCCGGCATCGTCGCCGCAGATCGCTGCGCCATCGACCGACTTCTCCGTCATGGTGCAAGTGGAGGACGACGAGCCGGCGATTTGAGGTCGACGTCGTCGATTTGGCCTCTTTTTGACCGAATTATGTTTTCTTTTATTAAGCTTGACCGGACTAGCGATGATCGCCGATATGTAGCGGGAACACGCCGATTCAAAAAAAAAGTGCCTTGGGGCTGAAAGCTGGGGGGGCGGGTGGGAACCGAGGGCTCCCCAAGGCTTGGGGGGCGCCGGCGAACGGGCTAAAAAGCCTTCGCCGGATACCCTGGGGGGGCCAACGGCTGGAGTTGCTCTGACGACCCACCTCCGCCAGCCGATTGAACGCACGGATTTCACTCCCAAAGTCCTGATGTAACTATTTTACTAACGGGGCGGGCTGCCCCTGTTTTCTTTGTCAGGCCGTCCGTAATGCGATACGGCATAGTCGTATCCAAGAGCCATCCAATCCAGGTCATCAACTCAATATTAGAGATAGCAGCGTTAGGGTGGGTCGTTTCTTAGCTTTCCATCGGCATTTATTTCTTCTGCCAAGCATCACATACGCTGATTGGTCAAGCATTACTTCCTCCATCTAGGTTTATTGGCCTTCCTGTGAAAATCTATTTGTCCCAAAACTTCAATGAAATAAGGCTTGTGAACATTAATTATGTCATAATTAATGTGCGATTAAAGCAATGCATGCACTCCCTCCTTAAAATATAGCCTATGCATGCTCTTGCATGTGGTGTGTTTGGCATTCTCTAATTAATTGTCACAATTAATGAGAGAAAAGGAGATATTTTAGAGGTCCCTCTTCCACCTATAGATGTTTGCCTTGGTCGCGATGCAGCTTATTAGGAGCCCAATATACCTAGACGGAGGGAGGGAGTATTTTAGTATGCTGGTTTTCTTGGATACCGGAACAAGAACCGTAGTCACACCAAGAAACGTTTCTTCTCTTTCTTTCATTGAATAGCATTCCACGTAAGCAAAGATCCTAGGTGGCAAATTAAGAAACGATCCAGGCTGTAGCATTAGGGATGGCCTCAGGTCGCCGACTTGGTTCGTGGCCCCGTTTGGTCTGCCAAGAGCATCGTTGGAGACTTCTGGATCGGCTTTGACTTGTCGGGTCGGGTGTCGGTTCATAGTTTCGCCGTGGTAATTGCTAGACGGCTAGACCATGACGGCACCATTGAAAACATCGCGACGGAAGCTGATGCACTCGCAGGAACACAAACTCGGCGTCGGAGAGCTGAGGGCGAGAGCGGCGGAAATTTCAGGCTGATCGAGCCAGGCCCGATCTTACACATTGCTGGAGAGCTGAGAGCGAGAGCGGCGGGCGCGGCTTGGGCCGTAGTACGCCTCTCAGTTGGGCACGTCCTCGGCCTCCTCCTTCACGACGGTCTCGGCGTCCAGGTCATTCTCCCCCTCAATGGTGCCGTCCTCCTCCTTGTCGAGCGCGCCTGAGCCGCGAAGAAAGAGCGGCGTCCTTGGTCTTGCATGACCTCGAACTACTGCTCCCAATGGTTGGGGTTGACCGCGTACGTCGGGTCGTGGAGGAGGTTGGGCAGCAGGAAGGAGCGGCGCTGCCGGATCTCGCGCTCCCGCGCCCGCCAGGGGAACGACGGCACCTGGATGCGCCGGCGATTGAGGTGCCAGCCCTCCGGGAGATGCACGTCGCCCCACGGGAGAGACTCGACAATCTCCCAGTAGAGCTGGGTCACCTGGGTGGAGACCGGCCCGTGCGCGGGCGGCGCGAGTGGCGGCGTTGGAGGACTCGGCCTCCTTGTTGTGGCGACCGGGCTTCCTCCATGTTATTTTTGTTCATTAGGATCTCTACTCAAGAAAATAGGCTCAGTCGTGCTCTTAGTGTTACTAGTAAATGTGCACGTGTAATGCACGTATCTATCTATCTATGTAGTCATACATATTACAAACCCTAAAATTCAAATTGCGGATATCGTGAAACATCATAGCTCTTGTGTCTAATTACAAAAAAAAAATCTACTCGCAGCATTTCACTAAAATTGTAGAGGTCATAACTCATAAAGATCTTCCTTGGTCAGAACCAAAATGTACAACATATTCTTCAAGTCGTGACATTTTTATCGAGCTGCAAAAGCCGTGAAGATGATCATTAGTCAAAAGGCCCCTTCAAAGCTTCAATCATATTTTTGTCGTAGTTTTCTCTTTTAATATGATTGATGCTAGTAATTTCTCTTGTAATATTTTTTCAGGAAACAATATAACCTTCAACACGTCTTTCTTTTTATTATACCAAGGCAACCAAAAGTGCAGATGAGCAAGGAAAAATAAAAGTGCACATTGACATAACCTTAGTCTCATTCAAAATTTTGCACCATCTCAACTGAAATTCATGGGAGTTTCCGGTTTCCTTCAAAGCATCAAACAGGAACAGACCATACAACATTGTTTTAGCATCGTCAAGCAGTCATCAATGGTGTTAACAAAATTCCACCACTTCAGCATGGATAATATAAATCGCAAAATATATGTATAATATAGTATCACCCTGGTCACACAGTGAGGCCACTCTCGAGCAGCTCATAGTAAACAGGGCACTCCTGTCCGACAACCTCGACGATGATCGATCTTCCTTCACTTTACCGGCCGCTCACAGTCCCATGTCGCTGCCATCAACAGCATCTTCGCTTCCACAAGCAATGTATGTGCAAACCCTTGTCGCACCAAACATATACATCTGAAAAACTCAACCCATTGTTATACAAATAAAAAAACAATAACGTAGAAACTTTTGAGCTTGTATACAATGCACAAAATGTTACTTTAGAGACTCTCATGTACATGTACACCATAAATCAAAAGGTTTAACTAATCGAACAACAGGGATGAGCAAATCAGTAAAGAAAGTAGATGATGTCCAATACTAATAACGATCAAGTTCCAACCTTATTTAACAAACTTCCGTCTGAAGGATGATGCAAATAAGAGAGCATGTTGAGAAAAACAGAGAAGCACAGAAGGGGACAGCATCAGCCAAAAGATTTAACTTGTTGAAAGCATCATTCAGGTGATCATTTGAAGATCATATCTCAGGAATACAACGAACGAAATTAAGACATGATGAGAATCAAGACTGCACCAATTGCTACTTGGATCCATCAGCGCATTCAGCAGCATTACAATTCCAAACCATTTTTCTTCTTTGCATAAAATGGTCTTTCTTCCACAATTCACAGTACTTTGTAAGTCTGCAGTAATTATTCTGTAGCAAAACATAGCATGTTTACACTGTAACCTGTAAGAAATGGATAATGTGATCTCAGTGTCATCCTTGCAGTTCCCATAACTGAATTTGCAGCTAATTAGTTACCAGAATACAAACAGGAAAACACATCAAATGGACCGAGGTGCATATATACAGGAAAACACATAAATAGTGTTGTTAAATCAAGTCATTTCATATCACCAGTGTGTTCATGTTTGGTTCGTAGATTAGCCTGATTCATTTGTCTCGATAAACGGCTATTTCAAAGAGTATCTTCTGTCCAGTGTGTTCAAGTTGTGAGATATGGCAACTAAAACCTATATGCAGAAATAATAAAACCTATATTGAACAGATATGGTCTCTGGGACCCCTTACATGACTCACCCATCTGAACTAAATTAGATTATTGAGTATAGATTCCTGTACTTAGTTGTCAGTTCTGTTCGTACTAACCAGAATATTGAAAATCGAAGGTGTTGCTCTCATGTGATATCCTTCAACCAGGCGGGGAGCAAAACTGCAGGGATATAATTGAGAAACATCTTTATATTTCATTTATGAAACAATATAACAGGAACCTGAAAAAACAAAACAGAGATTCTTATAGGTGGTAAGAAATTGTACATATCATCATGTGGGAAATCTCATATTTCATAATCGGGTGCAATAGCGACAAAACCATTGATTTTGAAAAATAACAAGTACAAATATCTGCTTCAAAAGGGATGATAGAACATGCCCAACAAATTGTTTTTGTGATCAAGTAATTAATATAGTGAGAACTATCGACATTTGGGCTTCACCATGTTCTACTTGAATAGCATATTGACGAAAAACCATTGCATGTAAATATGAATCAAAATATTATACTGCCTAAAAGGAAGACAACAGCTACAATTACTTGAGAATCCTACATAAGAACATAAAGCTAGTGCAAATTTCAGGTTGTTTCTCTACTTCGTTCAGTTTATTGCACCGCAGCTAAAGGTAAATATGCCAAACCACCTGAACAAATCCCAAAAGTTTTGGTCAAGAGACAAAAGTATATAATGCCATGTCCATTATTGGCACATTGCCAAGTCATACACAGGATTTCTAACTGAAGCAAAAATAAAATTTGACCTGTAATCAATGCTTTGGCATCTCTAACAAACCAACACAAGGTGCATAGCAAACTCTGCTCTTGGACAGGTCAATGACTCAATATGAGGACTAACTAAAATAACAATGGTAGCACCATAATAACCATACTAACCTAGGGAAAGAACAAGGGATACAACACATGTAAGAAATTAAACACAGAAGACCGAGGCAAAAGAATGAATGGGAATTTCAGTACTTCAAGAATTGGCCTATCAACAGAATACACGCCTATTCACTTGTACAGTGAATATTTATTATACAATAGAATCAAGCACGTTCACATGCACGTTATGTATAACAGTTTATGTAATTGAATCCACGTCATGCAGAGTTGCACAGAAATATTGTTGTCTTCTTCCTTCTGAAATGGAACATCGACAATTCCGTTGATAAAGCAAGCTAGACTCATGGGAAATTTGTTACATAGAGTAGCAAAGTAAACATCCCTATACAATATCGACCGAGCTTTTCTATAAAGACACCAAAAGCTACATGAACAAAGCCTGAAATTTGTAGGACAAACTTGAGGTTCAAAGCATAAGTTTTCAGGATTACTTGACTAGTAACATTTGCAAGATTCAGAATCTGGATACCAAGGTTTAGCTTTTGATTTTAATTGAAGAGAATATTTACATATATATAACTATGGGAATAATTGAGCACACACTATGTTGCTGTACACAGCTC